>JAEMOT010000132.1:359080-372229 GCA_019297695.1 Apostasia ramifera | reverse complement strand
AGTGGTAATATTTACGAATTGATGGTGAAATGTGTAATTTCGTGTAAATTTCATGTTCTGTATATAAAAACTCTTTTTTTTAAATGTTACTCTAATTATTATAAAGAGAAATGAGGTTGAATGTATTTCATTTGCATGTGCTACAAGTTATCAAGCATCATACCAATTATTAATTTATTATTATGTATAATAAATACAACTTTTGGCACCATCAACCTTTAATTAATGAATATTTGTGGCCTTTTCTGTTTTAAAGTTTTTTGTTATTTAGATAATAAACTAATCTTTGTCCTAAAAATAATATTTGTTATATTAATCACCATCTTCATTAGATTTATTTCTTATTTTGTTATTTATGTTTGTTTGCATTTTCATACTTTCTAAAGAGTAAGCAAGCTAGTGGGGGGAGGAGTTTGTCAACATATTTTCAGTTATAAAATTATACTTTCAATTAGAATATACCCACAAGATTTAATATTTTTTAAGTTATTTATAATTGTTATATAATTGCTATTTCCATATCTTTAAATATTAAGGAAATTACAGGAAATAATATGAGCTTTTCAAACGTTTCTTGGACTAAAATAATGTGGCAATTTGAAATAAAAAAAATGGCAGTGTTTACTACTACTACTAATAATAATAATAATATTATTATTATTATTATACCTGTTAGTGAATGAGATTTTATATCAAGAAAAATACTGCCTTTGAAAGATTAAAATATTAATAACATACAAATTATGTATTAAAAAATCATATATAACTCTTAAATTTAAAATTGCACATAAATTTTAAAATAATTAATTTATTTTATTTTATATTCTATATATTTTGTTTTGTTAGTTTCATATTTTTTTAGGTCTAATATAAATTTTAATATTAAAAATTAATTTTATTTTATATTCAACATAAATTTTAATATTAGAATTATTTTATTTCAGTTTTTATAATTTTTTTAATATTAAATGAAATTTTTTCTATTAATTAAATAGAATAAAATATGTTCACGCTTTTATTCAAAAATCAATCTTTCAATCAAACGACGCCTTAATAATATAATAATTATGTTTATTTTAAATTTTATATAATTTTCAAGTTGAAATAGTTTGTATTTTACATTATAAATAAATTTATGAATAAAAAATCTTATTTGACTCGATTATAATTTTGAAATTGTTTTTAATTGTTTTTGAGATAGAGAGAGAGTTATTTTAATATTATAATGTTAAAAAAAAAAATTTGTTATTGAAGAATATATTGAGTATATAAATTTGTAAGATTGGAATTTGTGTAATATGTAAAATAAAGTAATTTTTTAATATTTAATTATATGTATGATATAAAATAAATTTAAAATATTAATGAAATTATTTTTTGAGGAGTTTATGAAGTTTTTGGGCCACAATTATACTTAATTTTATTTTACATATATATATATATATTAATAAAAAAATTAATTTTATTTCGTATTTATCATAATTCTCAATAATAAAATAATTTTATTTAAAGCACCTTTTTCTAGACCCGCAAATCAAGGATCCGCATGCTCCAGCCATCACGGATCCCCAGAAGAAATACCAGTATTAAAAGATATCGTCCTCCTTTCGCGGCTGCAGGCCTCTCCGGTGGCAGACAAATGGCGCGAACCCAGAGCCTGTCTATCACTTTTTCTCCGAAAAATCAGGATGAAGCTACACACTCCAACAACTACAAATACCACTGAACAGTTCACCAACAAAAAGGGACGGGAGGATCAAAGAATAACTTGAACAGAAATTGCCTAACTTTCATTGTAGAGAGAGGCCCCAACTGAGGAGCTCTCTTTTCTCTCCTCCTCCTTCTTCTTCTTCTTCTTTTCTTCTAAGCAACACTGTACAAGCCTTCAGGGCTACTTTTTTCCTTTTAGTGAAATATTTTCGCTGACCGTCCGGTGGACGTAGGGGACTTCCTCCCTGAACCACCTTAAACCTCCGTGTGTTTCTCTGGATGCTCTGAACTGATCTCCTCCTTGAGATTTCATTAACAGGCTTACCCTCTTTTGCGCGCCGCCGTCTCCCGGAACTTTCTTTCTTTTTGATGTTTCCTGGGACCCCCACATCCTACGTCAACATCTTCTGATGCTTTCATTGAGACCCGGGAAAATGGTGGCCAGAACGCACAAAACCAACTCCGCTGCTCGCAGTATGCACGCAGGAGAACCCTCTGTTCGAGCACCGGACGACAGAACTTCAGCTTCAACTTCCCGGCGTGACGCCGAATCTGCTTCTTCCTCCAGGGGCACCCGTGTCTCAGAGCTCCAGGGGATGCTCGCGAATCTCACTGACATGGTCACCGGACTCACAGCCCAGCAGGCTGTAATCCTCAGACAGACTCAACCGGTATGTGCCGTGCTTCCTCCCCCGCCGGTTGCGGCGGCTCCTGTTCATCTCCCGCCGGTTGCGGCGGTTCCTGTTCCCCCCCCCCCACCGGTCGCGGCGGCCCCAGAGTTACTTCTGCCGGTCGCGGCGGTCCCAGTCCTCCGGCTGCTGGAATTCCTGCACCAGCACCTCCGGTCGCAGTACCCTCCATCCAATCTTCTGGTTCCTCCAGACCACCCAGATGTCCTTTCCGCCTCCAGGAGGCTCGCCAAAACTCGCTTCCATCTTGTCCACTACCACAACCCGCTTTCCTTCCACCCGCTTTTTCTCCTTTCCTCGCTGGAAGAGACCCCCTCTTTCTAGGCGCTCAGGCCCCTCATCATGGGCCTGACCCCTTCTTTGGGCTGATGGACGGAAATGCCCCTTTTTTCGATGCCATCCGTTTGGCCCCGATACCAGAGGACTTCCGGCCTCCTAGGCTAGAGGTCTACAAGGGCGTAACAGATCCCCGTGAGCATGTGCAGGGGTTTGAGGCCGCAGTCCGCTACCGCCAGCCGGATGAAGCCACAAGGTGCCACCTCCTGGCCAACACTCTGAAGGGGGCAGCATTCAGCTGGTTCATCAAACTGCCCAGGGGTCACATCTCTTCTTACGAACATCTGAAGTGGGAGCTGATCGCTCGTTTCATCGGCCGGACCCGAATGGTCGTCTCTGACATGGTGCTCGCCAACATTAAGCAGGGCGAGAGAGAAAGCCTCCGGGATTACACCAACCGCTTCTTCGCCGCTGCAGCAGAAGCTGAAGATGTAGAGCCTGCGGTGGCCATGCACAATTTCTGGAGAGAACTCAAGGTAGGGGACCTGTCCAAATCCCTACAATTAGCCAAACCTCGAAGTTATCCAGAGCTGGTGGCCAGGGCCAGTCAATTCATGCTTCTAGAAGATGCCGAATCCTCTCCCACAGGCGCTTCCGGGGTTAAACAGGAGAGGAGCAAGAGGAAGCATCAGGGTGCTGAACCCCCGGCCACGAGGATGCGTGTGGCCAGGCCTCATGATCGAGAGGAGGGAGGGCCTCGACACGCCCAGCCTCTGAAGCTTTTCCTCTCTCGGCCACTCCCTGAGGTCTATGCGGCAGCCGTCAAGCAGGGCTGGATCCGACCTACTGGACCCAAGCCAGCGCCGCCGCCCGGAGTGGATCCCAACGACTACTGCGAGTTCCATGGGAACTATGGGCACAGGCTTCACAAGTGCCGAGGTCTTAGAGCCCTGCTCGAGAAGCTGATGAGTCAGGGCAAGCTCGAAGAATTCATGCAGATGGCGCCAACTTTCACTGCTGCTCAGAAGGGAAAGGCCCCCGAGGTTGCTGAAGCCCCTGCCAAGGCCTTACCATCTTCAGGCCCCAGTCAACTAGGGCGACCTTACCCTCCGGCCACCAGAACGATCAATGCTATCTTCAGCATTGACCTAACCGTTCACCGTCAAACAGCCGAAGTTGGCGGTATCTTTGAGCAACATGCCTCATCTATCCCCCTTACTTTCTGCAGCAAAGATCTCCCCCACCAGGGCAATCTACATAACGACCCGATAGTGGTCGTTGCCCGCATCGCCGATTTCAATGTCCGGCGGGTGCTTCTCGACTCTGGAAGTGCCGCCGACATCTTGTTTGAGTCCGCCTTTCTCCAGATGGGACTCAAAGAGGCGAACCTCCTCCGCGCTGGGACCACCTTGCTCGGTTTTTCCGGTGAAAGGGTCCAACCTCTGGGATTCATCACTCTACCCGTCTCCTTTGGCGATGACAACGGCCACGTTATGAGCATGGTCAACTTCGCAGTCATCAGGGCTAAATCGGGCTACAACGCCATTCTAGGGAGGACAACTCTAAACTCCTTCGGGATGGTGATTTCCACGCCCCACCTGTGCGCGAAGTTCCCGACCTCCAGCGGCGTTGTCACCATCAGAGGAGACGCTAGGCAAGCTACCTGCTGTTTTCAAATAGCGGTGCAGCTTGTAGTCGATCAAATGGATCCCAGAGAATCCCAACCGGTCATACCGCAGGAAGGGGTCGTCAACGTAGCCTTAGGGGGTGAAGACTCTTCCAAAATTGTAAATGTTTCATCTCATCTGAATGAGAGGAGCAGGCGAAAGTTACCGCCTTGCTTTCCAAGTATATTGATGTCTTTGCATGGTCTCCTGAAGATGTTACAGGCATGAACAGGGCTGTCTGCGAGCACCATTTGAATGTATCTCAGACCATCTCTCCTATTGCACAAAAGAAAAGAGTAATGACGGGGGAGAGGCAGGATGCTATCAAAGAGGAGATTAACAAGTTGCTGGGGGCCGGTTACATCAGGGAGGTCCAGTACCCCCAATGGCTAACCAACGTCGTTATGGTGAGGAAGGCCAATAGGAAGTGGAGAATGTGCGTAGACTTCAGAACATGGAATCAGGCCTGCCCTAAAGATACTTATCCTCTCCCCTGTATCGATACGATGGTGGACCGTACCGTCGGGTACGAGGTTATGAATTTTCTGGACACTTTCTCCAGGTATCACCAGATCTAGATGGCCAAGGAAGATGAGGAGAAGACTGCTTTCATCACTGATTACGGCACTTACTGTTACAACGTCATGCCATTTGGTCTCAAAAATGCCGGTGCTACCTACCAACGCATGATTGATGCCGTCTTTAAAAGCCAAAGGGGAAGGAATCTCGAGGCTTACGTAGACGATATCCTGGTCAAAAGCAGAACCTTGACGGAGCACCTCGGTGATCTCAGGGAAACGGTCCTATCTCTTTATTTGGGAGTGTCTGACATTGCAGTCTCAGCGGTCCTCCTAGACAGTGAGAAGGGAGTACAACATCCTATCTTCTACACCAGCCACATGCTTCTAGACACCGAGAGCCGGTATCCTATATTAGAGAAGCTCGCTCTGGCCCTCCTGATGACGGCAAGGAAGCTACGACCTTATTTCCAGTCCCACACTATCCAAGTTGTCACAGACTAACCACTCCTGAAAATACTGCGCACCCCCGAGGTTTCAGGAAGATTGCTCAAGTGGTCTATTGAATTGGGTGAATATGATATCAGATTTGTCCCACGGACAGCAATCAAGGCTCAAGCTCTGGCAGACTTCATCGCCGAACTTTCTACTTCAGAGCCACCACCTGTCAGGCCCCTGGCAAACCTCTGGTCCCTCCATGTTGACGGTGCGTCCGGATCACAATCCCAGGGGGCTGGAATCCTCTTAACCAGCCCAATGGGGGCTGGAATCCTCTTAACTAGCCCAATGGGGGCTACACTCCATCAGGCTGTGACACTTCAGTTCAAAGCAACAAACAACCAGGCAGAGTATGAAGCCCTCATCGCAGGACTTAATTTCGCTCTTAGCATGGCCGTGAAGCGCATACAAGTGTTCAGCGATTCCCAATTAGTCGTCAATCAGGTGAACCGCCTATTTGAAGCAAAGGACGAGGTTTTGAAGAAATACCTGCAGTTGGCCAGATCCTTGATTTCCCAATTCGAAGATTTCTCCTTGACGTCACATACCTCGGGAAGAGAACCAAGTGGTGGACCGGCTTGCGAAGGAGGGGCTCCCCGACCTCCGTCGAACCCAGGTGTTTGAAAGGCCCAGTTTCGAATGCACCGAAGTTTCTTCTGAAAAGCAACCACCCTGCTGGATGGACAGAATCCTACATTACTTGAAAAATGGGACTCAGCCAGACAACAGACAAGAGGCGCAGAAGCTAAAACTTGTTTGCGCCAAGTACACCCTCGTCGACGGGGAGCTTTACAGGAGATCTTATACCAAACCTCTCACCAAGTGTTTAAGACCAGAAGAGGCCCTAAAGGTTATGGAAGTAGTACACCGAGGGGAGTGCGAAACACATGCCCGTGGCAGAAGCCTGGTTATGCGAATCCTGCACCAAGGATTCTTCTGGCCCAACATCCACAAAGACGCTCAGGTGTTTGTGGAAAAGTGTTCTCAATGCCAATACTACGCCGACATGCAGAGGCAGCCTGCAGGTTATCTCAAGCCTATTAATTCATCTTGGCCTTTCACTATTTGGGGGCTGGATTTCCTAGGTCCAATGCCTACGGCCATGAAGAACTACAAATGGATATTAGTTGCAGTAGACTACTTTATAAAGTGGATTGAAGCTAAGCCGTTTACTCAACCCACTGCCCAAAATGTCGAAAGTTTCCTTTGGGCCAATATTGTTTGCAGGTATGGCATACCAATGGATTATCACAGATAATGACACCCCATTCGTCAATCAGAGGATCCATGACTTCTGCGAAGAGCACCAAATCAACCTCAAGTACGCTTCTGTTTGGCATCCTCATACCAACCGGCAGGCGGAAGCTGCCAACAAGAACATCCTAAATATTTTGAAGAAACGCCTAGACGGCGCCAAAGCCCGCTGGCCGGAAGAATTACCAGGAGCTCTCTGGGCTTACAACACAGCTCCTTCCGAAGTTACTCAAGAATCCCTTTTCTCCCTCTCGTTCGGGATGGATGCTGTCATACCTGTTGAGCTGGAACACCTCTCCCCCAGAGTAGAGACTGCAGCTAACTTCGAACCCGAGGCTCTACAAACATGGGTGGATGAAAATGATGATTCACGAAGGGTCGACCTGGATCTCCTAGAACAAAAAAGAGAACTGGCCGCACTGAAACGCCTGGAGCACAAGCGACGAATAGAACGATATTACAACCGGAAGGTTAACCCCAGAACTTTCATGGGGGGAGATTTAGTCCTCAAGCGGCGACTTCTCACCGGCAGCAATTTGGGGGTCCCCAAGCTTGAGCCAAATTGGGAAGGTCCTTACATCGTGCGCGAGGTTGCTGGACCAAATGCATACTATCTCATGACTTCTGAAGGCATTCAGATCCCCAGAAGTTGGAGTGGGGACGACCTAAAGAAATTTTACGCCTAAAAGCTAAGGGCAGCTCATCTTGATACTCCTTATACTTCATTCATTCTGTACAGATTCATTCGGAAATTTATTGCACTGATTCAACCAAGAGGTTCTGGGATATTCTTCAGACATTTGGATTTTTTTATATGTTATCCTAAAGGTTATTTCTCAGACTCCGGAGTTCTTATAAATGAATCCTACATTTGTCAATACATACTGAAATATTCGTATCGACCTAAGCGTCGCTCAGGTATGGTCTCAAAACTCGTCTCGGCCATCGTGCCCGAGGTTCCGGACCTCGCGCGCGATGATCCCGCAGTAACTAACCTTCACTATACGGTGATCACCAAGCCTAGTTGTGCCTGGCAGGCGGGGTTTCCTACAAACATCTGGGACCCTTTCATAAGCCCATCTGGCCAGCGGAAGGTCTGAAGGCCTGCTCGTAACCTTAGGGCAGTCCCTGATATCGACTTACGATACAGGTCCCCCCTAAGCAGGGTGCCTTCGCTTCCCATTAGGATCTGCCATTCCAAGAGGGTCAGCCCTTGCCTCAAGTACAAATATCATACACGATGTTTTAGACGCTCAAGTCCTTTTGGCATTGGGTCAGATAACCCCCCCTAGGCAGGATCTCCACTACTATCATTACTTTTTCTCTGTGCAGGTTTACAAAGGAATATCTATAACCCTACTGAAGGGGATCCCCGAGGTCAGCCCTTGCCACAAGTACAAACATCGTGCACGATGTTTCAGACGCCCGTCCTTTTGACAATGGGCCAGATAATACCTCTTGGGCGGGATCCATCTTGACTCACTATTCCCTTTCTATATGGATTTCGGGAAGTTCCAAAATTGAACTTGGGTTATTCTATGTGGTTCAAAAGCTCTATCTTATTAAGGAGTTTTCTCAGAACCAGTCAGAACACCTAAATTTCATACAAAGGTACCTGTCCATTACATACACATCAAAGTAAAACAGGTATGAAAGGCAAACTCTTTTTATTATCACTATCAAAAAATTACAAAGAAATTACAAATTCACTACTCTTACAAAAAAAATGGGCTACCCTTTGTCGGCCCTATCCAAGAGCCTAAATACTTGATGGATAAGTTCGTCAGGCAGATCAAAACCCTCTTCCTTGTAAGTGGGATCAACAGCCATGCAAGGGAAAGGATCCACTTCTTCAAGTTCGGCGGCAGTAACCTTCCCCCCTTGAATTAAAGTGGAAGCTAGTCCCTCCCATGATCGCCTGATCCCTTCTAACCTTAATTTCCTACAGGATAAACTCGTCTTGTAGGCCTCCACGGCAGCCATGGACTTCTCCGCGATGATGGTTTCTTGCTGACCGGCGGCTTCGACGAGCTTTTCCTGTAGGGTTTTATTGTCGCCCTTCCACAGCAGCCTCTTTGTTGAGTTGGGTGACAGGGTGCCCCCTCCTGGCCCTCTTCATCATAACTATGCCAGAGGGGGGGACGACTTCTTTCAAGACGCTGTACCCCAGCGTTTTGGCATGTAAGGATACATCATTCCTTACATGCCTCAAAAAATCTTTTAAGGGTCAGCTCTGCCCCTTCAACCTCTCCAAGTTCCTTAGGGTGTCCTGCCCTACCACCCACCTGACGTCACCAGAGAACTCAGGAGGGCACACCCCGGGCGTCAAAGGGATCCCCAAATCACCTCCGACGAAAAAATAGTAGTCCCTCCAGTCAGAGTGAGAACTACTTGCTCCCGAGAACATGACCTTCCTCGTCTTCGACCGTAAGGCCAGACACCCCCCGTACCCTGGTACCATCATCCAACTGAACAGACTCCTGAACAACATCAGAGTCCACGGTATCCTTTGAGCTTGCAACAGCTTCAGAAAGGAATACACGTAGGCAATAGCGTTGGGGGAGAGTTGTGCAGGGACGAGCTGAAAGGAGTTCAGAATCTCCCTAAACTCCGGCTGCGGTGGCAACAGCAGACCGTACTCCACTTGAGCACGGTATACGCAGACGGCTCCCTGAGGAGGATGGTTCGGTCGGAGGTCGGCGGAAGGAGGGATGATCGTCAGGTTGGGATTTCCTCTGAAACCCCTGGTGGTGTTGAGCACCTTGTGCTCCATCAGGAGAGACTTCTGATAGCTGGAATCTTTGTGGAACTGGGCGGCTAGCTCGGCCCACTCGATCTCTCCTCGTCCCATAGTTAAGATTCACTAAGGGCGGAACGAAGGTCTCTCTTTTTCTCTCTCTTAGGGTTTGATGGTGAACAGGCGCGTTAGCTGCTCCTCGAGCAAGTTCTCCCTTTTTAAGGAGAACAGCTGTGCCCTTTAACCTTCTGACCGTCTGATCTCCTTGATCAGTGTGCGGGCGCCATCGGACTGCTCGTACCTTCTGATAATCCCAGGAATCGAAGCGGCGCACGGGTCTCGAAGCGGCGCACGGTTTTCGAAGCGTCACTTCTCCCCGTCCCGTCGTATATCGTCCACGATATTTTAATATCGTGCACGAGGGTTCAAGGGATGGTCATTCTTTTCCTTATACCAGATATTCTAATATCGTGCACGAGAATAGCTATCTCATCTTTCTACTTAGAAATTTTCTTAGTTCATTTGTTGAGTTTTTACTTTCACTTATGAATTCATGTTCTCTTTTCGCAAACTTCGTGGTACCTGCTTCAAACACGAAAGAAAAGAAATACAGGACAAGGATTCATTCATAGCAAATTTTTAAAAAGAAAAATACATTTTCATTAATGATAAAACTTGTTACAAACTCATTTTTCTTTATCCTCACATGTTTCTCTCATGAGTACAGGAAAAAGAATAAAGAAAAATACAAGGCTTCAGAACTTAGACACTTAGAGTGGTAATCCTGATCTCCTGGCCAAAGAACCCCTCCTCTTTGAGACTACCTCTTCCCTGAATTTCTTCTTGGGGTTATCTATTTGAGAAATAGATCCTTCAAGTGCTGCAAAGGAAGAGGATCTCCCCCTTCCTCTGACTACGGTTCCCTCAAACATATAAGGCTGAGGAGCTGGTTGAGGATGGGGACAGGTCACTTCTGGCTCCCTGGCTGACCCTGCTGCTGGACTGGGGGAAGGGGCGTTCGTCCGATATTTAGCTCAAATCGAACTAGGCTCGAATTATTGAGCTGAGCCACGAGCCAAAATCGGATCAGATCGAATTGGCTCGATCGCTATTTTTTTAAAATATTTATAATATATACAATCATTTATTATAATTATTTTTTACTTTTACAAAAGTATATATTAATTGTGGTTAGTATATCTGTTAGGTAATCTAGTAGTCATAATTAATCTAATTTAAAATTTTAATAAAATCATTTTTTAAGAAAAAAAAAACTTCACGAAGAGTTTGAGTTGACTTGATCAAGGATCAAGGCTCGAGTCAGTTCGAAGTTGAAACGAGCCAGCTCGAACTCGAATGGAACTGATACGAGCCGAGTTTGAGCGCCTAGCTCGGTTAGAACTCGGATCATTCTCACCCCTAGGTATATATAAGGAAAGTAATTTTTTTAGGGGTGGCAATGATCGGTGTTTGAGATGAGTCAGATACATCTCAGACTCAATTTATCTCAATCCAATTTGAATTCGATCTAATTTTTGTCAACTTTGGGATGATTGAAGTCATAATTGAGCAAACTTAAGCTTACCATTTAAAATTATGAAACTGAGATATATTTTAACTCTAGCTAATACATATTTATGTATAATTAATAAATAATTATATTAAATTAATAAAATATATTATTTATATTTTAAAAATAGAGGTTGAGCTTAGCTACGATGTGATCTGACTCATGATTTGGCTGAATAAACTCGATTCATTACAATCTAAATATCGATTATCGATCTTTGACTTACTAACTGGCTCACATATATATGTATTGTGATTAATTTTTTGTAATTATGCAATATCATTATTAAAGTTGATATCACGATCAATTTAATTTAAAAAATAACTTAAATTAAAATTTTTTTAGTAAACTCGATTCTACTGAAAATTTTAATTTTGAGTTTGTAGACACATTTTAGTGAAATGTCTCGCCTCTAAGTTTAATTTAATTTGAGAAAAAAGAAATTTGAAAGAGTTTTATTATTTTAATTGAACGAGGTACATGATGTAAAATTAAATGAGTAAATTATATTAAAAAAAATATTTTATGTAAATTAAATATGTAAAATTTAAAATAAAATGATTATATTATATTGAAATTTACGTACGATAATATATAAAATATTTTTAGGATAATTATCTATGTGTTATATTATTTAGTTTTATTTATATTTTACCTATTTATTCTCAGTTAATTACGCTATGCACACTCAAAATATTATAAAATCTTACATACACACATTTGAGTTAAAATTTAATCAAAATCTATCTGAAAAAAAAAAATCTTTTAGTAAATTATTAAAATTATATTTTTACCCTTAATGGTACATATTTTTCTCTTTCTCAATACCACACTAAAGCACTGATTTATCTTAAAATCAATTAACGTCTTCTTCCTTTGCCGTCACCTAAACATTAAGATTTTAGAATTTTCACTCAAAATATATTTAAATATCTTTAAAATAATATGATGAATGACTCAGCTTTTTTGTAATCTAACTATAGTTAGGTTATTGAAAAATTATAATTATTCATTATAATAGAAACAAGTTAAAATGTGTGTATGTATGATTTTATAATATTTTGAGTGTGCATAGCGTAATTAAATAAGAATAGATGGGTAAGACATAAATAAAATTAAATATTGTGGTATGTATGTAATTATCCCAATATTTTTTTAATAAAGAAAGCTTTAATCATGGAAATTTTAATGGTTTTTTTTTATTATTTGCCAAATATAACGTAAAATGATCTATTTTTCTCTGTTTTGGGTTAATTTTTAACTCTGATGAACTTAATTATTAGTCCTACTTTTTTTATTTAATCAATCAATTTTAATATAATATCATAAATTAATCAATTTTATATGTATTATTTTTTAATAAATGCAAAATATATTAAGTATCCATATGTCAAATTGGGACTTCAATCGATTTTATATATGGTAATTACTTAATTTCAAATCACATGTAAATCACATTTAAATTGCTTTGCTTAAATAAAAGATCTATTTGTGAGTAAAAAGAAAAAAAAAACTCCATTTGTCAAATAATATATCAGAGAAATTATTAAAATTAAAAAAAAAAGATTGGTCAGAGAGCCTTAATAATATTATGAGAGATTCTTGAGAGAGGAAGTAATTATATTCAAATAAAAATTTAATGTTCAGAATAATATAATCAAGAAAATACTTAAAAGTAATACGTTATTTATCAAATTATTAACTAATTTATTTTATAAATAATTATATGGCAATAATAGAAACATTAAAACTAAAATGTTGATACAAATATAGTAGGTATTTCACATCATTTATCTCTATTAAATTTTTTTAATATCTTAATTTTTGAGTTTAATACATAAAATATTGATAAAGAATTTAAAATAGTAATTTGAAACTATCTTTGTTTTAAATTTAGTTTATTATTTAAGATTAAAAAATGATAGCACATGCAAAATATTTAAGATAAAAAATGTTTAATATCCAAAATAATATTACGAGAAAAAAATTATGGAAAATTTATTGCCATTGACCAGCTTTCTTCTCAGAATAAATGATTAATATGCATTGCAAAATATTTTAACTATAAATATAAAATAAAAATTTCATTTAATTATATTCAAATAAAAAATTTAATGTTCAGAATAATAAATCAAATCAGCTTTTTATTGGATCGATCAGTCGTGATACTGTAAAATATATAAATATTATTAATATATATACATTTATATATATACATATATACATATAT
>JAEMOT010000132.1:311480-353802 GCA_019297695.1 Apostasia ramifera | reverse complement strand
TAAATAATAAAATATTAAAATATATATATATATATATATATTTAATTTTATATTTATTAATAAAATGTATAATAATAATACTTTTATTTATATATCTGATTTTATCAAAATTATGAAATTTTTAAATAGTACAATAATTTTTTCAAATAATTCAACTTTACACAAACAAAGTAAAATATACGTACAAATAAGGCTCTGATACCAACTGAGTAGACTGAGAGGACAACTGGATAAAGACGTAGGTGAGTGATCGGAGGAAGTTTAGGAGGAGGATTGATGCTTTCGAATGGATGGAATGGATGCCTGACCACAGCCCGGAGGTCATCCTTATATACATGATAAAGCTAGTTAATAATGTAGTATACAGTATTCCATTATTGCTACGTAGTAATAGAATTTTATTATTGCTACAGTAGCACAGTAGTACAGTGCTCCATTATTGCTGCTACAGTACTGCTACAGTATTTGTACAGTTCTGAAGTGCTTCATTATTGCTCTATTATTACTGCTACACAGTACTGCTACAGTAATGGCCACTTGCTATGTATTATTGCCTGCCTTGGATGCATATTATTACCACCACTTTTCTTTGTTTGTCACCTTTGATTATTGCAGAATATTCGCCCAAGCTTGAGGTCTTTAATCAGATTGTAGAGAGATATTATCGGGTGTTGAGGAGAACCCGATTTGAATTTTCTGAAATAATTCTGCTGTTTTTGGTCCCCAGTAGAAGTCAAAATCATTTTTACCTTGGATTTCTTCAATTATATGTTCATAATCATATATCATAATTCGTCTGTTATAAATGTACCGATACTGATGTCTTTCTTGGTGAACTGATAATAATTCAGATAAATTCGCCTTTTGTTCATAATCCCAAGAGTAGCCAAAAAAATTTTTTGTGACTGGTCTTCCTTGAGTTTATTGTCGAAATAATTTCCAGATCTGATAAGCTGGATATACTAAATGTTTATGTGGTTCGACAAATATTGATATAATTTCAAACTCCAATATCCTTTCATAGAACTCAGTAGTAGATATTAGTGTCTTTATTATCTGTGGAAAATTCTTTCATTCATCGTAATGATGTGTATCGATTATAACTTTTGAACAATTCCTAATTCAATTTGTCTTTCCATATTGGTTTCAAATGCGACAAACATCCTTTGTCGCCCATCTGATAAAGTAATTAATTGTTCCTTCAGTAAGTATGACAGAGCTTTATCTTCATAGATAATATCCAAAATTCGAGTTTGTAGATCTTCTGGTAGTAGTGTCTTCACCTTCTTCAGACATTCCTTTCTTTTGGCCCTTTCCATATGAGGAGAGTTGATATTTTTATAGCTATATATTACTTTCAATATAGGATATAGTTTTTTATATTGTTGAGGATGAAAGTCTTCACATTTCTGAAGTAAATATTTAGAAAATTATTCTTCGTGCTGGACCTTCTGTATCATATTATTTAAAGAGATTTTCATATTGTAAATATGAGAAATAATTTCTCATATATTATATAAGAGAGAGGTATTATGCTGTAGGCCTCCGATTATTTTCCAGAAACTATTGATAATATTATATGTCTTGGGAGGCATTGAAATAGCTGACTTATAATTACTGATAGTTCCTACCAGTGCTGATATTACTTGCTGATTATATTCATCTAGACAGTCAATAGTTATTTTATCTTCCTAAAATATGATATCTCGCTTATAGATTCTTGACGAGAATGTACTATATATTTTCTGAGATGCAATATGAGAAGCCAAATTTTTGTCTTTCCATGAATTTGTCATAGTCCTGCAAAGTAGGATTATAGATTTTCTCTGAAAAGAAAATCAGCAAGAATATTAGTAAAACCAGGATTACATGAGATATTATAGCTATATTCATCTAATTGTAATAGCCATCGTATTCGTCGACTATTGTTATCATATTTTTTATTTTTAATATAATAATATAATCCTTTATTATCTGTGATTATATGAAACTTAATGGGTAATAGCCAAAATTTAAAATATTTGACAGATTTCAGAATTGCTATAACTTTCTTTTTATAAGTGAAATAATTTATTTCTGGTTTTGTTAATTTACCTAAAGTATATCCTATGACATCTTTTATTGAGGTAACTAATACGCCTGCCCAATAAAGATTGCTGTCATCATTAACTTATCTTTTGGTTTTAGAATAATTGTTTTAGGTATTTTGTTAATTAGTGTTTTTAAATATTTGATTTCTCTTTTTTCGGATTCATTTAATTGTATTTTTATTTTATTAGTTTTCCATCGAGAGATTATTTTTGCTTTGTCTCTTTTATGTTGTCTATTAATTTCAGTAAGTTTTTTTATAAATTTTTAGAATATTCACTTAATCTCGATAAATATTTTCTACCATAGCTTAATATACCAAGGAAACCTTATAGTTGTTTTAGGGTTTCAAAAATATCTGGGAATTTTTTAATTTTGGTTATAATATATTTTTGTAGTGATATTTCTCATTGATTTATAATTTTGCCCAAATATTCAATTTTTTGTTTACATAATTCTATTTTATTTTTTTCAAGAATAATACCATATTTTATGAATAATTGTTTAGCTATTTCTAAATGTTGAATGTGATCTTCATATGTGAAAGAAAAAAAATAAGTATATCATCTATATAAATTAGAATAAATTTATTATATCGAGAAAATATTGAATTCATCCATTTTTGAAAAATTTGTGGTGCATTTTTTAATCAAAATGGCATTACTTGCCATTGTAAATGTTCGAATAGTGTTGAGAAAGCTGTTAATTCTTTATATTTTTTATCTTTAATTTTTATTTGTCAAAATTCTGATTTAGCATCGAATTTACTAAACTATTTTGCTCCACTGATATTTTTTATAATGTTTTTTGTACTTGGAATAAAAAATTCATCAAATTTGAGATTGTCATTCAATTTTTTATAATTTATGACCATTCTAGCTTTTTCTCATTTTTCTTCAGCATAATTTCTTATCATAAAAGCGGGTGAAAAATGGGGGCTATGAGAGTTTTCTATTAAGCCAAGTTGTTTTAATTTTGTAAGTTATTTCTTAAAATCTTCAGTATCTTGTAGAGAATATACCAATAATTTTACTCTTATGATTTTATTATCGTCTAGGGTTTCTAGTTCGCAGAACCTTGGACTTCTATTAGAGCCTAATCCACCCAACCCCGATCGGAAAGATATCACTATGACACACTCCTTGGTTTAGGCGGAGAAGCCCATACAAATCCTCCTTTATCCACTCACTAGAGGCCTATCTCACTTTTAAGTGAAGGCTCACTCACTCACCTCCTCCAACCCTTATTTGGAGACCCTCTTCACACACACAGTGAAGGCAGAAAAGAACAACTAAAATATTACAAAAAAAAAAAAATCACTCACTCTTCCTTCTTATGATTGAATCTTGAGAGCTAGAAGAAGAGTGGATGAAGAGTTTGAGCACTTGAGTCCAAGTTCACTTAGATCGCTTTGAAGCTTGATTAAAACTAAACTTGAATATTTTTATCAACTCTTAGGATGGTAGAGAATGAAGGTGAATATTGGGAGCAATTAGAGAATCTTATGAGCCAAGAGAAATACACCAACAACCCCTATCTCCTTATATAATAAGAGCTCCAACGGCTAGAAAAAGAAGCTAGAAAAGACCTGGAGGTCGACCCCCAGCTAGCCGTTGGAGGATAAAAATAGGCCAACGGTCACTTCCAAGGTCGACCTCACCATTGAGGTCGCCTCCAGGTCGACCTGGAAAAATCCTCCAAGATGACCAAAGTTTCTGTTGAGAGTCGCTGCTGAAGGTCGACCTCAGGTCGACCTGGAAAAATCCCCAAAATGACTAAAGTTTCTGTTGAGGGTCGCTGCTGAAGGTCGACCTCACTACTGAAAGTCACCCTTCAACTATCGTAAGGCTGCCCTGGAGCTATCACAACCAGAAGAAAACATCTAGAACAATCTTACCACTACTAGGCCACATAATTAGGAGAATTTAAATTTTTAAGATTATCTAGTTAACTCGTAGAGATTCTAAGTGCTCAAACTCATATCCAGGCTATTCTAGCAATTAAGATCAACCTCACAATAATTCTACTCTCAAATAGAATAAAAAGGACAATAATGTAATTTGCTTCACTTAGTCTTCAATACTCAAATCTTTCTCTCCAACTTAATTAAATCTCAATTTTAGTATACAATTGAGATGCAACTTTAATAAACCTGAGATTAAGAACACTAAACAATTATGTTAGTACAAATTAACTTAAACATATTGTTAAACATCAAAATCACAATATTATCATAAGGGAGGAACCAACAATCTCCCCCTTTTTGATGTTTGGCAATTTATTTAAGTTAAAGAAAAGAATATCATATAAAAGAATAATATTACAAAAAGAAACTCTCCCTTAATAAAGAAACTCCCTCTCAAAATGAATATTGATTAACATTTCTTTTGAGTGAAATTTAGCTCAATAATTTTCAAAGTTGTTTTCCCTTCTATCAAAGTTGTTTCCCTATCATTAATAACTAGGCGAAAAGGCCCTTTTTGCGGAACTTGAATTCGTTTAAGGGTTGAGTGTCGAACACCTACAATTATACGACGACTCCAGCTTTGTGGTCTACCAAATGCTCGGCACCTTTGGCACTAAGAACAAGGTCCTGAAAAATACTTAGACAAGGTTAAGACGTTAATTACTCCCTTAAGGTTATCGACCATGTCACTAGGAAGTATAATCGAACAGCCTATCTAAATCAGGAACATCAAAATTTGGGGAATAGATTATGGAGCAACTCAACTACAAATTTCCCTAAGTCCTGTCTATGAAAGCCACCTCATGTTGGATGGACAAGATTTGCCTACAAGAAAGAGTTTCTGTGCTGTCAGGAAACGAGGAAACTCAAGTTCAAATGCCAAGTAAATCCTTATAAACAGACAACTCTATTGGCGTTCCCACACGCAGC
Source organism: Apostasia ramifera (assembly GCA_019297695.1). Taxonomy (NCBI): domain Eukaryota; kingdom Viridiplantae; phylum Streptophyta; class Magnoliopsida; order Asparagales; family Orchidaceae; genus Apostasia; species Apostasia ramifera. The sequence continues at coordinate 348,818 of JAEMOT010000132.1, read as the reverse complement.
CAATAACTAAGTACCTACAGCTCGAAGAAGCTGTCAAGGTCATGAAGCAAATCCATGAAGGTGAGTGCAAAACTCATGCTCTCAAGCAAAGCCTTTTCTCTGGGATCCTCAAACAGGGATACTTGTAGCCCTATATCCATAAAGACGCTAAGGAGTATATCTAGAGATGCATGCAATGCCAATTCTCCGCAAACCAGAAGAATCAGCCTCCCAGGTTCCTATAATCAATTAATTCCTTCTAGCTTTTCATTGTTTAGGGCACCAACTTTGCGGGGCACATGCCTACAACCGCTCGAGCTCCTAAATGGCTACTAGTCACCATCGATTACTTCACGAAATGGATTCAAGCTGAAGTCATGCCTAGCCCAACATCGTAGAGAGTAATGGGCTTCCTTTGGGCTAACATTTTATGCATGTACAGCATCCCCATGACCATTATCATGGATAATAGCACTCCCTTTGTCAACACCAAAGTCAGTGATATTTGCGATCGCTATGGCATGTAGCTCTACTTTGCCTCAATCTGGCACGCTCAAACTAATGGGCCAAAAAAGGTAGCAAATAAGAAGAACGAGGCTCATTGCCTTGACCTTGATCTCCTTGAGGAAAGGTGAGAGTAGGCGGTCCTAAGGCCTTGGAAGAAAAGCGTCAGATGGAGCTGTATTACAACCTCCATATCAAACACCAAGTCTAAAAACCCGAAGACCATATGCGCCAACGATGTTAGATTGCTTATGCCAGGGTCAACGTCCAAAAGTCAGAGCCCAATTAGGAGCAGCCATACATAATTAGAGAAGTCGACAGACCGAATACCTATTGCCTCATGGGGGAATGCCTCTTCCTGTATTTCCACAAACATGGTGAGGGAATGACCATAAGAGATTCTGACAACCTTCAATAAAAAAGCATGGGTATGCAATGTGAACACATCTCGATGAGAGCTTCCCCTCTTCTGAAGAAAAGTGCAGCAGGACAAGCTCACAAATTGACCTTCCCCCACTTCTTTGAGCTAAGTGTCTAGGCACTGCTTCTCCACAATGAACACTCCTCCCCACTTTGCCTTTTTACCAATTATTCCTCTAACGTAAAAGTGACTGCTGGTTTTCCCCTACTTCCGTCACTTTTACCTCTATCAACAACTATGAGTGCAGGTAAGTCCCCCAACTTTCTAGTGACTATTCCTCCAATGTAAAAGTAGCTACGAGTTTCTCCTCACTTTCCAATGTTTATACCTTTATTAGCAAAACAGTAGGTGCAAAAAAGTCTCACCGCTTTTTGTCACTTTTACCTCCATTAGCAAAATAATGACTGCTAGCACGACTATTTCTCCATTGTAAAAGTGGCTGCAGATTTTCCCTCACTTTTTGTCATTTTTTTTTCCTTTATTAGCAAAATAGTGGCATGAGCAAGTCCCCCACTTTTTGCTAATTATTCCTTCAATGTAAAAGTAACTACAAGTCTCCCCCCACTTTTCATCATTTTACCTTCATCTACAAACAATGAGTGCAAGCAAGTCCCACTACTTTCCAGTTTCTTCAGTGTACAAGTAGCTACAGGTTATCCCCCACTTTCCGCCACTTTTACCTCCTTCATTAAAATAGTGGGTGCGAGTAAGTCACCCCACCAGCCATCACTAATTCCTTAAGAGGACACAAACTCAAAGACACAATAGCTAGAACCCCATGAGTTCCCTAATAGGTTACAAGTATTCAATCTTCACACTATGATTCCTAACTTCTATGCATTTTCATTGCAAGAAGATGAAGCACGAGGGATGCAAAAAAGTAACTGAGGAAGAAAACAAAATTTTATTACGAGAAAATTATTACAAGCTATGTATTATATACATTTCCCCAAGGCAGAGCTTAATCGTTAAGGGCATCAAAAAGCTGGGGAACATCTTCATCATCAATATCCTTGCTCTTCATAAGTGTCAGAGTTATGGCAACCTATAGAAAGTGAGAAGTTAGCATAATGCCTCTAGAGAATGAAACATACATGTGCATTTTACCTTGAGGAGATGGGGGATGGTCTCTTCCACTCTGTCCTTTGCCGCCATCGAGGACAACTAGTAGCATTTTTGGTAGCCATCGAGGACCCACACTCATTACACTCAAGATAATCTCCACCAACATTTCGAAATCTCCGTTGGACCATCAACGCAAGAGTTGAATTTGAAAAAGGAAAAGAAAGTAACAGAAGAGTTTCAGTTTAAAAAATGGGACTATGAATCAAGTTTTGAATAAATTACTGATGAGCCTATGCCTACGGAGAGTCCTCAGGTTGATCTGATTGCGTTGTTGGCTTCACAAATTACTTCCTTAGAGAAGCATGTCAGTTTACGGTTTGAAACTATAAAGAAGAAATTTGATGCTCTAAGTTCACGAGTTACCTTACTTGAAAAGTGATTGAGTAATTAATATGTAATAAATATTCCTTCTGTCTTTAAATCTATGGAGAATCTAACTACTACAAGCGAAGTGTCACTTAGCTTAAGAAAAGTGAACAAACCAATACAAAGAGCAGATATGAGAAGTATTGAAAGACGAGTAAAGACAAGAAAATCAAAAAAAAGAAAAGATATTACATCGCCTTACACCGTTCAAGTAAGACGTTCAAAGAGGTGTGCATTGAAGAATAAGAGGGATGATTTGGAGGTGAAGGAAAAGTATGAAAACAAAGAATACAACATGAAAAAGAAAAAAATGTCACTCAAGGATGCCAATGATGAAGAAAATGAAGGCAATAAAGGACTTAGTTGTTTCGAAAAATCTGATAGTAAAGAACATCCAATATTTATTTCTCCTAGCAAACCTGTTACTAGAGTGGAAATGTCAAATCTTAATTATCCAAGCAAGCAGTTGATTAATCCTGAGATGATAATTTATATTGATAATGCTTTCTTGTCTTTGCCTTCTAGGTAATTGTTGTCTTTAAAAATATTATCAAATAAATAAAGTATATTATTTTTGATATAAATACTAGTTTTTAATTATTTTTTTATTACAAATCATCAGTTGTACTAGCAGTCAACATTGTCATTGTTAAAAGAATTGATATAGAAATTCTTTTGCATCCACTGAAAATTACTAAATCAATATTAGATGCATTTGCTATAGTATTGAATGCACGTCGAAGGGTTTGTCCTACCAATTAGTGGAGTTTGACATATTTACCTGTTTCATTCTTGATAAATCTTTCTTTAACACTTTAGAAAAAATTGCTTAGTAAGGTTACAAATTTGTGCTAATTATTTTACTTTATTATGACTGTTGCAGACTTATTATCAAATATCACACATGAGGGAATTATCTTTGAAGATGTTAAAGAAGGTCACGATTCCTATACTTCTACGTTTAGATCTTTTAATGGTGGTGTTGAATCGAGATTCACATTGGATTTTAGTCGTACTAGATTTGAAGGCAAAATAAATATACACGTTCGATTCTATTAAAAATCCAACCCATAAAGATACGGTGTTTACGTTGGTAAATATATTAATTATTTAACTTTCTATTAATTATCAATTTTCTTAATGTTTAATTTGTGTATTAACTGTAATCTTACAGGTTGAAGTGTTATCTCATGAGTTTGAACCATTACAAAGCTTAGGCATTTCAGCCTGATCAGTAATCTATGTTGAATTCCTACCAAGACAATTTAATAGTAGTGATTGTAGAGTATTTGTTATGAAATATATAGAGTGACTTTTGGATATTTCAGATGGAGAATGGAGTTGGAGACAATATCTCAACTGGCAAGAAGAGATGAATGTATTTAGGGCTCAAATTGCGTACGATATCATAAAGTTTGGTGAACAATTTGCTAAAGAGCCTGAGAAGGAAACTAATTTCTGTCTGTAATATGTAATTATACAATTGACCTGCTTTAGTTTATGTTATTTGTGAATATTAATCTTGTAAATATTAATTTTGTAAAAAACCTGAGAAGTGAATACTAATTTCTGTAAAATATAATATGCTTTGTATAACTTGTATCTGAATGCATCTTATACTAATTTCTGTAATATACAAGTTATACAAAGTAATATGCTCATATTACATCTTATACTAATTTTTGTAAATTAGCCAGTTGCTCATGTTACATTTTACGAAAGTTATACAAGTTATTCAAAGCATGTATAAGTAATTTCCAGTGAGCATATTATATTTGTATCTGAATGCATCTTATACTAATTTCTGTTGCTCATATATGTATCTCACTGGACATTACAAATTTTGCTCACGTATGTATCTCATACGTAACCATTTTGCTTAGATATGTATCTCATACGTAGTAATTTTGCTCACGTATGAATCTCATATGTAGTAATTTTGCTCACATATGTATCTCATACGTAGCAATATTGCTCAGGTATGTATCTCATATGTAGCAATTTTGCTCAGATATGTATCTCATACATAGCAATTTTGCTCACGTATGTATCTTAATTTTGCTCAAGTATGTATCTCATACATAGCAATTTTGCTCAGGTTGCACGTAAACTCTTCATCTACTTCTGCTTGCCACCATCGTGCAATAGCTCTCTCTAAACCCAAGAAGTAATCAGTTAATGTACTAGTTGGTTTGGAAATACCATGACAAACGTTATTTGTACTTTCGCTTCTTTGTGTGGACACGATTCCCAGATCAAGCACATCCCTGTTCATTGATGTAGACCACTTGTGCCTTATTTTGTAAAGATTATCAAGTCATTCATTTTCATGCAGACTACTTATGTCAAGGAAAAAACTTGAGTGTGATAAGTTTATTTAGTACTTCATAGTAATAAAGAAGTAGATAATATAATTACTTTTTTCAAGCATCATAGCCCACTTCACTTCAAATTCTTGCGGAGTGTCACAAGATCGCATGCATATATAGAAGAGATTACGTACCTCCTCATTAGTATTTACAACATGAACCATTAATAGTACCTTTTTTGATATATGCCATTGACACAAATGGTGCCTTATTTTTTGAAAGACGTTCAATATTGCTTTAGACATTGCTTGATCCTGATCAGTAAATATTATAATAGTTGCTTATCATTCATCATAGTAAGAAATGACTGGAATAATCATTCAAAATGAGATTATTATCTTATCTACTAAAAAGGCTGCACCAAATAGAATATTTTGCCTATGATTATTGACGCCTATAAGAGGAGCACATATAAGACTATATTTGTTCATGCGATAGCTTGTGTCAAATATAATTACATCTCTAAAAATATTATAGTCCATCTTGCATTTTTCATCAATCCATAAAAATTTGTGAGTCTTTGTTCTTCATCCAATTCCACATCCCAATCAAAAAAAGGATCAAAGTTTTTTCGCTCTCTAAAAAGCTTGAGTAAATTGAAGGCATCCCCAGTTTCAATACGAAGCAGTCTCTCTTGATTAACGAAATTATATGCATCGTGTTTTGAGAATCCAACATTCTCAATGCCACCTACCTGTTGTACAATATCGGAAAATACATCTACGGTATTTATTCTCACCCTTGACTTGCTCTGCAGGACACCAGCCTCTTTACCATGGATAGAGAGATGCGATCTAAGAAGGTGTCGTTCTTTTGGAGAGGCAAGCTCATGATTGTGTTCTTCTACTAATTTGTTAATCCACCAGTTATCATTAATATCTGCTTTAAATCGCACCATAGCAGGACAACCACACCTTTCATCTAACCTAGAGAAATTTAGATTCTATAAATATAGCAAATAGAAGATTATAAATAAAAGACTTAAATCAAGATGATATAGATCTACCTAACTCTAGCTCTAATTTACAAATAAATAATGTAAAATTAGACTTAAGTATAATACAAGTTTTAGTTAATTTTAATGATAAAATCATAACACTTAAAGCCCTAATAGACACAGGAGCATCCTTATCCCATATAAAATTAAAATTAATAAAAAATAATATATCAAAAGCAGAAAAAAAAAAATTATACATTTGATAAACAAATTAACATAGATAGTTTAATGATTATAGATACCCATAATGAATTACATGTCTTAGAATTTAAAATATTTATAGCGATGAAAAAAGTACATTTGATATATTAATAGGACAAGATATATTATAAAAATATTATCCCTTGCAAATTAATTATGAAACAATAAAGTTAAAAATTAAATAACAAATAATACACATCAAAAGAGCTAAATAGTATAATTTACATACCATATAATATTCTAACTAATGATGAAACTCAAAATAATTATAATAAAATATGTTTTCACAAGATAGAAAAAGATGTAAAATACCTTACTGAGGTTGGCATAGGTTATGAATTTTATTTCTTTGAAGACATTATAATACAACCAATACTTTCACTAAAATAAGAACAGAAATTAGTACTAAAATATGTATAGGGTATTACGGCCTCATAAAAAGAAAAAATAGATGGGTATTTAATAACGATATGACCATAATAGAAGGAATAATAAGATCAAATTATGAAGGTAAAATTAAAGCCGTAATAAAAAATAATGAACAATATACATTAATTCGAATAAAAAAAAATTATAAGTTTTTCGATTTAATAATATTTCCAATTACAAAACTTGAATATGAATCTTCATGAAGTAAACCAATATTTAAATAAAATTTGTATCAAAATAGAATTTTCAGGATATAAATCTTTTCATATTTATGTCTTAGTAGATACTGGAGCAACTAGAAGTATAATTAATGAACAACTTTAGGTTGATAAATTCTCTGAACAATTAGAAGAGAAGGTTTCTTTTACAAGAATAAATAGTACTATAGATACATTAAAATATATTAAAAATATAACATTAAAAGTTCAAGCCGAAGATAATTATATTGCATTATTTTTTCCCATTATATATATTTGTAAAGATTTTTCGTGTGATATGATTATAGGAATGAACGTGTTAAACCAATATTTACCTATAACTATTCACAAAACTTATCTTACATTTACTATAGAACAAAAACCAATTAAAATACCTAGAATCTTTAACCATTTAAAACTCATTAAGATAAAGTATAAACCAAAAGATAAATTAATACTCTATACAGATGCTAGTAATATTTATTGGGCAGGCGTATTAGTCAACTCAATAAAAAATATCATAGGATATACTTCAGGTAAATTAACAAAACCCGAAATAAATTATTCCATTTATGAAAAGGAATTTATAGCAATTCTGAAATCTGTCAAATATTTTAAATTTTGGCTATTACCCATTAAATTTTATATAATCACAGATAATAAAGGATTATATCATTATATTAAAAATAAAAAATACGATAACAATAGTTGACGAATACGATGACTATTCTAATTAGATGAATATAGCTATGATATCTCATTTAATTCTGGTTTTACTAATATTCTTACTGATTTTTTTTTCAGAGAAAATCTATAATCCTACTTTGCAGGACTATGGCAAATCCATGGAAAGACAAAAACTTGGTTTCTCATATTGCATCTCAGAAAATATATAGTATATCCTTGCCAAGAATCTATAAGCGAGATATCATATTTCGGGAAGGCAAAATAACTATTGACTGCCTAGATAAATATAATCAGCAATCAATATCAACACTGGTAGGAACTACCAGTAATTATAAGTCAACTATTCTAATGTCTCCCAAGACATATAATATTATCAATAGTCTCTGAAAAATAATCGAAGGCCTACAGCATAATACCTCTCTCTTATATAATATTCGAGAAATTATTTCTCATATTTACAATATGAAAATCTCTTTAAATAATATGACACAGAAGGTCCAGCACGAAGAAGAATTTTCTAAAATTTGCTTCAAAAATGTGAAGATTTTCATCCACAATAATATGAAGAACTATATCCTATATTGGAAGTAATATATAGCTATAAAAATATCAACTCTCCTCATATGAAAAGGGCCAAAAGAAAGAAATGTCTAAAGAAGGTGAAGATACTAATACTAGAAGATCTTTAAACACGAATTTTTGATATTATCTATGAAGATAAAGCTCTGTCATACTTACTAAAGGAACAATTAATTACTTTACCAGATGGGCGACAAATGATGTTTATCGCATTTGAAACCAATATGGAAAGACAAATTGAATTAAAAATTATTCGAAAAGTTATAATCGATACATATTATTACGATGAATGAAAGAATTTTTTGCAGATAATAAAGACACTAATATCACTACTGAGTTCTATGAAAAGATATTGGAGTTTGAAATTATATCAACATTCGTCGAACCACATGAACATTTAGTATATCCAGCTTATCAGATCTGAAAATTATTTCGACAATAAACTCGAGGAAGACCAGTCACAAAAGAATTTTTTGGCTACTCTTGGGATTATGAACAAAAGGCAAATTTATCCGAATTATTATCAGTTCACCAAGAAAGACATCAGTATCGGTACATTTGTAACGAACAAATTATGCTGTATGATCAAGCACATATAATTGAAGAAATCCAAGGCGAAAATAATTTTGACTTCTGCTTGGGACCAAAAACAGCAGAATTATTCCAAGAAATCCAAATCAAGTTCTCCTCAACACCCGATAATATCTCTCTACAATCTGATTAAAAGTTTGGACGAATATTTCGCGATAATAAAAGATAGCAAATAAAGAAAAGTGGTTATAAGCAGTACCTGTGCAACAATAATACAAAATGCCAGCACTATAGCAATACTGTAGCAGCAATAATAGAGCAATAATGGAGCACTGCAGTACTGTACAAATACTGTAGCAGCAATAATGGAGCAATAATGAAGCACTGTACTACTGTGCTACTGTAGCAATAATAGAGTACTGTTACATTGTTGTATCAATGTTTTATCAACATATAAATTTGGCATTATTCTTCCGCACAACAAGCATGGTGGACATACCTATAAATATAAATATCACCCTAAACATCGTCGTCGCAAGTTAAATTTGCCAAACCGTGTCCTAACTATAAAAATAAATGTCGTTTTAATATACGATATAAACCTAAGTATATTCATAATCACAAAAAATATTTTAGACGCAAACTCGGTTATAATAAAAAAGCATGCAAATGCTTTAAATGTGACGAAGAAGGACATTATGCTAATAATTATAAAAAAGATATTAAAATTTTAGAAGAACAACAGTTTCAATTAATAGACGAATATTATGACAGTTTCTATAAATCTAGTATATTCTTTTTTATATTTTTCATCCCAAGGTACAGGTAATTTGTTAAAATATATTTGAGCCCAATGATCATATTGTGAAAGGGGTAACTTCCAAACATATTTCATATATTTTTGTGAAATTTTTTATACAAAATAGATATTACCGATCTACATTCTAGAGAGGATAGTTTTCTCTCTCCTTATTTGTTGGATGCTGAGGCCTTCGTTGGTTGGGAGATAAAATTTTCAAATTTCTTTAAATTTATTTTTATCAATATTTAATATTTATTTTATATTATATATAAATTTTAATTTTAAGAATTAATTTTATTTTATATTTTACATAAATTTTAATTTAAAAATTAATTTTATTTTATATTTTACATATATTTCAATNTATTTTTTATTATATATATTTTTATATTTTTATTTATATAATTTTTAATATATAAGTTAAATTTTATTACGTAATTTTTAATATAATAAATTAAATTTATTTCTTAATCGGTATAATTATATAATCTTGCATATTACAACATATTTAAAATATAATTAAAAGTAGTTTTATACAAGTCTGATTATGTCCAAAAATATAATGCACAATTATTTGTATTAAATAATTTAATTTTTTCAAAAATATAATCCTTTCTGATTGATGTTGGATTCTTTTCTATTGCATAGCCAAACTAAGATCATGTTTGTGGCATTGGGAGCTAGTATGATGCAGAACCAGATCACTAGCACCAGTGGCTATATTATAATCTATGACCTCGAGTGTAGATTATAATAATTTGTTATCTTGTATATAGTTATCTTTATTTTCTGTATATTTTATTTGAACGAATTAAATCGAGTTCGATTTAAATCTAGTTTGAATCTTTTATGGGTTAATTAAGTTCATTTTGAAAGAACTAGGACCTGTTTGTATGCCAGGAAAAATAGCAAATAAATTTGCAAGTTTCCCTTAAATCCCTAAAGGGCTTCATTTCCGATTGGCTGAACAGTGAGGGCGATCAGCGCCTCTTATTTGCTGTGGCTCGCTTGCTCGGTCTCCTTCTGCCTCGCCGACGCCGCTGGACTTAGCGGATCTCGTCGCTGTCCACGCGCCCCACCGCACGCAACCGCCGGCCTTCGATCAAGCGCAAACCTTATTTCCGACTTGCGAGCATCTTAACGATGGCTCGCCTCCGAAATGTGAGTTGCTCATCTTTACTCTTTTCTGTCTCCTTTCTGGTTTTTCTAGCTATGACACTCGGCTCCTTCTTTTCCTTTCGCGATGCGTGCAAAGATCAAGAGAAGGATGCAGATGAAGGCTCCGGTGGTGAGGAAACAGCCAACCGTCGATCACGTCACCGGCGATAAGATCCCGAAGAGCTTCGTCTTCTCGAGGGGGAAGCTGCCGGGTTCTCTCAAGCAGCTGGAGTTGGACTTCCGGAAGCTCATGATGCCCCATACCGCTCTGAGATTGAAGGTACTACCTATTTTATCAAACTTTTTCTCTGTGATGCTATACCCTAGTTGGAAGAAGCCAAAGAATGAGTGTTTTATGGATCTTAATAATATGGTTGAGGCTGAGGGTTCATTATTTGGTCGATATTATTTCACGGATCTTCTGGTTTGAACAATAAAGAGTAGATGGATTCTTCATTTTCTGTGAGAACACCACCATAACATTCGATCTATTATTTTTAGAGCAGCAGAAGATTATGAGGCAGTTTAGTGGAGCAGACGTTGTAGAATTCTTTCATTTCTACTAAATTATAGGTGCAGCAGTAGTGGTTCTGATAAGGGCTCAATAGATATGATGGCATGCTTTTAAACATCTCAAAGACAGATGAATGGAAATGTTCTACTTTGATTGGTCATGAAAAGAGTTTGCTCTTGTTGAAAACCCCTGATCTCATTATGAGGCTATTTGGGAAAGGAAGTTTTTTGTTTTAGGTGTGTGGAGCCCCTTTACGATGGCAGTGGTGGACAACCAGTGTCCATCGAAAAAGGCTGAAGGGACACTTGCAAAGACCGTGGTTCGTCGGAAGGCTGGATGAGCGTTGGATCCAAGCATGGAGGAGGGATCTCGGGTGGTGCCTTCCTCTATGGTTGCTTGGAGCCAAGGTGGCTAGTGAATCTTAAAGTAAGTTTAAGGGAGGAATTTCTAGTGCAAGCAATTCACCCAACAACTTAGAAAAGGACATGGAGGAAGATAGAAGTAGTTGAGGAGACAGGGGGAGGTGTTTCTACTGTTTAATGGATAAATCCCTCTTTTAGAATTGTAGGGGTATGGGCAAATCCACACCACCTATCAAACTTAATCAGGGAATACGATCCATGTCTCATATTTTTGTTGGAGACTAGATTGTCTTCAGTTGACAGGAGGTTTGTGTTGGTTAGTGGGCTGAGCGTGGAGTTTTGGCACTATACGCTCCTAAGGTAGATCTAGTGGCATCATTTGTGCCAAACCTTACTTGAACAGAAAAAGGTCAGAGCAACAATCCCTAAGGTCCAAATCTTACTTCAGATGCTTGGAGCTTTTGTTACCCACCTTGATTGCATAGTATCTGTTCATTGCTCCTTGTTAGTTTAGTGTGTCCCACATTTTCAAACCACAATGGGCATCAAGTTCAAAAAGGCTTGGTTGACGTATGAGGAAGCTTTCAATATTATTGTGGTTGCTTGGAGACAGTGATATGGGGACCGACTAGTGTGCTAAACAAGAAGATGAGCAGAAACCTCAGAGCTTTGAAATGGAGTAAGCAAGAGGTGGGAGGCTTGTTGGCTAAAATTAAGGACTTGGAGCTAGCTGTCATACCCTCCAAACTAAAGAAGCTGCGGAGGGGGGTCTGGTAAAGGAAGATTAAGTGGAGATGCTTTTGTTGATCACTAAACTTCATCACATTCTTTCCGGGGCTAAAATTTTGTGGCTGAAGAGGGCTAAAGTTCAGTAGCTAGCTAATGGTGACATGAACACTTCCTTTTTCCACAATGTTGCTGTAGGCAAGAAACACCAAAATTGGGTCCAAGCTTTAGTGGATGTTGAGGGGAATAGGACCATGGAGAAGAGTGAGATTCAAAGCTCTTTAATGGACTTGTTTGCAAGGAAATGGGGTATAATGGATGATGTAGAGCAGATACCCAAAGGGGTTCAACTCAGGGCTGCTATTCGTATTATGGAGGTTGAGGAGTTTATCAGACATGTTTTTAGGGAAAAGATTCAAGCGGTAGTGTTCTCTCTACCCAACACCAGAGCTTTGAGGATTGGTGTCATGGCTATTTGACTACGGTGGAGAAGGATGCCATTTGAGTAGTGCAACGTACTTTTGATTCTATGGTCATGCCACAGCGTTGGAAGGATATAGTAGCAGTGCTCATCCCCAAGGAAAGCAACGCATACTAGCATAAGCAGTTCGTCCTCGATAAGCCTTTGCACTATCATTTATAAAATTATAACTAAAGTCACGGTCAATAGATTGAAGAACTTCATTGGTTCCCTCATAGCACTAGAATAAGGTGGAGACTGATCGTTGACAATTGCAATATAGTACATGCGGGTATATGATGGTGAAAGTGGACATGGAGCAAGCTAATGATGTAGTCAACTGATATTTCCTTGACTACATACTTGCTTCTTTGGGTTTCCCAAGCAGTAGTGTCATTGGGTTAGAATGTGTTTTCGTGAGTGTAGATCACTTTTAATCAATGATAAGTCCATGGATAGGGCGTAGGAGAGGACTCATACAATGGTGTCCACTTTCTTCCTACCTCTTCATCCTCTGTTTGGACCTTTTGTTTTGCATGATTCATTATGAGATGTAGTGTGGAACAATAAGTGGTATCCGCTATCAACTAGTGGCTGACCACTCCTATCTCATGTTCACTAGAAGCCACTTTTATGGCTGCCAAATGTCCGTAGTTGGTGCTGGATAAATATTGCTAGTCCTCCGGGCATGCAATCAACCTAACGAAGTCTTTTATACTATTTAGTTGCACTACCTCTAGGAATAGGAAGAATGTCATCAAGAGAAGATTTGGGATGTGAGGACAACAATGGAAGTACTTGGGGATTCCTCTCTCAGCTCATAAACAGGTCAAGGCAAACTTTGAGGCCATCATTAATGTGGTGAGGAACCATGTTAATTCTTAGGTTTTCCAAACACTTTCATGAAGAGCTGCTCTCATTAAAAAACTCACATCCATGGTTTTTTATGCTCCCACAGTTACATGTTAACCAATGTTCTCAATGCCATATTGAAGATCATCGAAAGCTTCTTGTGGAGTGGAGACAGAGGATTAAGAGCCATGCACTATGTCTCTTAGAAGGAGGTGTGAAAACTTAAAAGCAGTGGTGGCCTTGGGATACACTAACATCAAGAAATAGTGAAAATTCCTTGTGGCCTAGAATGCCATGAGATTTATGAGTGACTCTAAATGCATTTAAGAAGGAAAGCTTCAAGGTGAAGTAGGGAACTAGACCTTATCTCTTTGAGGTAATGTGAGGTGAATCTTGGCTGTGGAATTTTTTTTTGCATCAATAGAAACGTTGTTCGGGCCAACCTACATTAATATGGAAGTGGAGGTGCACCCTAATCTTGTTGTGGAGACTTGTTTAGAGAGGTGATGCGATGCAATGGAAGACCTCTTCCACATTTGTTTGGAGTGTATAATTACCTTGGAGGTGAAGGGGCTGCTTAGAAGAAGATATACTTATTTTTGCTAGTCTCTTTTTTGCAATATTATCTTTAGGTCATGTCCCTTACCACAAAATACAACCAATGAGATCGAAGGCTTAGCTTGGAAATAGCGATCATTTACTTTATTTAGAGAGCTAGGAACTCCAAAGTCAACGACTGGTCAATTCCTAACATGGAAGCCATAGCGGCCAATGTAGTGAGCATAGTTGAGATTGCTTTGAGCCAACTTAAGAGCCATTGGAATCCAGTAACCCAATTAGGGCTACTTATCTCCACCGAAGATCACTGGATTTCTTCTCCTCTTGGTTGGCTTAAAATCGAATTCAATGGCTCATTACGGGGTAGTGGAGTTGCGGGAACTAGATGTCTCATTTGAGACCATGCTGGTGTGGTCGTATAAGTCGTAAGAAGGAGACTACTCACAAGCTCAGTTGGTGTGGTCAAGAATTATGTTGCACTACAAGTATTAGCAACACTTGGTATCATAACATTTCAAGTGCACATTTGGTTAGAAGGAGGCTTACTAGAGACCCTTCAATTGATTTAGAGTAGGCTAAACCATAAACAGTAGAGCTGGCCTACAACGGGATGACCTTCAACACGCTCTAATGCTGCCACCGAACAGTCTAGTTTGGATAGATTGGACAATAAAGATTACCCATCAGACGATACATTGATAAGGACTGAATGACAGAGTTGGCACTAGATGGTTCGATGATTAGGACTAGTCAATTCGATGGAGTCAGGTAGCGGAAGGCATTTATGAACCTATTAAAGCGTGGAGCATATACCAGCAACAAAGAGATGTTATTATTGATGAAGTTGGTTTTTTACTTCCTTGTTACTCATCGTGCAAGATTACACACGTAACTAGAAACATTAATAGTCTCGCTTGCCTTCTTGCAATCGTAGCCACATTAATTGATTTCACATGTGATAGGGGTATGCCCCTTCATAATGATTTTTACTACATACTTGAAGGCGATGTCCGATGTACTTTTTTGCCCCATTTGATAAGTAATAGTTGTTTCTTCTGATTTTTTTTTGAAAATTCTTTTTGTAAGTAACAGTTACCTACGTAACATATCAAAAAAAAATTGTTTCTTTCTGTTTAGAGAAGCTTTAGTAGAAATTTCCCTGTAATCGATGTAGCTTTCTCTTTCTTTTTGTTTTTAAGTGATCAGATAGCCTTTCAGGTCTTAAAGAATATTTACCTAAAAAATATTAGGAACATTTCTGTTCATACACAATGTCTTGTGTTACAGAAGACTTGAGTCCCATGGATAGATGTATTTATGCATTTTTTTATTTTGCTAGATAGAGCCAAATTTCTACCAAGATTTTTTTTTTTTGTTCTATTTATAAATGCAGGAGAAAAAAAGGAATAATCTCAAGGACTTTTTGGACGTTGCAGGCCCTATGGGGGTTACACATTTTTTATTGTTATCAAAGCCTAAGAGCTTGCCTCATTTACGGGTTGCGAGGACGCCTCATGGTCCCACTCTTACCTTTGAAATACCTGAATATGCTTTGGCTGCTGATGTGGCTCGTGCACAAACACGCCCAAGGTGTCCTCAAGGATTGTTTACTAATTCTCCACTAGTGGGTTCTAAATCTTACTTTTCAATAAATTCTACTATAGGGATCAATCCTAACTTTTTTCTTATATTTTTATGGTTCAATTCTTTTTGACTTTGTTATCTTAACTGACTTTCACTATAAAATTACTAAATAGATTGTCCTTTCTGGTTTTGGGAGTGGAGGCCAACATCTCAAGCTCACAACTATCATGTTTCAGAACATATTTCCAGCCATTGATATCTATACTGTTAGTTACTCAACAATTTCATAAGGATTTATGAAGTTTTTTTTTTTATAGCTAAGGATTTACAATGTTGAATTGTTAGATTCAGCTGTTATTTTCTGTCAGTAATTTTCTTTTTTTTTTCATTGAACTGCAGGTCAAACTTTCTTCCTGTCAACGGATTGTGTTGTTGAATTACAATAGTGACACCAAATTAATTGATTTTCGGCATTATTCTGTTAGGCTGCAGCCTGTTGGTGTGACTCGTAGAATTAGGAAGTTTGTTCATAACCACAAGGTGCCGGATTTGAGGAGTTTGCAGGATGTAAGCGATTTTGTTACAAAGTAAGGATGCTTTGTTTTTTTTTAAAATTCTTTGTAAATTCTAAAGTGATGCTTGGCGTGGTATGGAAGGATATTTGTTACTTGTCATGTTTAGGGTTTGAAAACATAAATAATTTTGTTCATCATTTTTTACATTAAAAAGTGGTTATTAATCCACAAATGCATGCCATAACTGATAAAATGTACACTGAACCTATTCATATAATAAACCCTTAAGATTATCTTGTGGCACTTCTTTAAATGGATTTAAGCATTACCTTGTCAGTTATTATAGAAACTTCTTGTTCTTAAGTTGTATTTTGTTACGTTCCTTTTTGATGCTCTGGATTTTATGACATGAATTTGTTGTTGCTTTCTCATTTCCAAGAGCTGGATATGG
Organism: Apostasia ramifera; assembly: GCA_019297695.1. NCBI lineage: Eukaryota > Viridiplantae > Streptophyta > Magnoliopsida > Asparagales > Orchidaceae > Apostasia > Apostasia ramifera. The sequence goes on along the minus strand of JAEMOT010000132.1, from coordinate 332,451 downwards.
ATCAGAAAGTGAAGCAGATGAAGAATCAGCAACTGTAAGTCTGTCAACTGACCTTAGTCGTGTGAATCGTGCTCCTACTAAAAGTGCTATCAAACTTCAAGAAATTGGTCCAAGGCTGACTCTCAAACTCGTTAAAATTGAGGAGGGCTTATGTTCTGGAGGTGTTATATTCAGTGAATATGGTATGTTTGCATAGGCTTTTACATGGTTTTCATGTATTAGTCGCTTTTATTTCTCTTTTTTTGAAAGTTGGCATTTCTATAGCATTACATTTAAATTAGTATAAAAATGTATAAGTCAACTAATATCTCCTTTGAGGATGTTGCAAAAATTAATGGGAAATGACATACCTCTATCCCAACAAAAATTATTTATTGTAGCATAGTGCTTCAAAAAATTGACCACAGTATTTACATTATGCTATATATGAGTTTACAAAAAGAGAATAAAAAAAGTATGTTCACAATATGCTCAAGTGATATTTATGTGAATTGTCGTGGCAATACTTGGTCTCCACTTATCTTCCAATGGTGGCTCTTGTGGTTTCTTTGGTGTGTGCTGCTACTGATCTATGCCATTGTTCACATCATTTTGTTGTACCTCCTTCTGATGGCTCTCAGGTGTTGGTGTCCCATGTATCGAAGAGCAAGACTCATCCATTTTCGTCCTTGCTTCTAGTTCATGGATGTTCTGATGCTTTCTATGGTGTTTCTATTCTCCAAGGGCTAGTACGATTGCTCCCTGCTGCAGTTCAGTGCACTTCACTAATTGCCCTTGCTCCCAATCTTAGTTTCAACAATAAAATTTTGAAATTGAGAGTTACTGTCCTTTAAGTTTTTGCCAAGATTGTTGATGGTCTGGATGTGTTTAGGGCTCTAAATTTGAGAATTGTTTGCTTTCTTGTTGTGTGCAGTCTATTTGGCTTCGGGCACTCAATATTGATGTAATCTATTTTGAATGAGTTGAAATATTTTCATTGATTCCCCCTCTAACTAAGCCCCCATTGTTCTTGGTGTGTGTATATATATATATATAGTCTAAATTGGCCTTTAATCTATTAGGTGCTGCCCTTTTTTAGTAGTGGATACTACACTTAGTAGGATTCTTTTGCCTTCTCCTTGGTCCTTGGATGAAGTCTACTAGGTGGTCCCTAATAATGAACCCAGCTCCAGCTACACCCCTTTCTTGCAATGAGACTTTAAAGTTAATTTTGATTCATTCAGGACTTTGGGGAACCCAAATATTTGAGGCAGAGGCACATGGCCCTGTAAGGGCTATTAGGTTCTAGTTGCACCTGCAGTAGGTTGATTCGTTAATTATTATGTTCATCACAGTGATAGTGATAGCTTTTGATAGGGCATCAACCTGCCATGTACCCTCAATTTGCGTGCATGCTAGTGTAATTGAAGCTGTAGATCTCATTTATTACTTTATTACGTTTGATCACCCTTGTCATCTTCTTAAACTTTACTTGCATGGAAAAGTTAGTGAAATTAATAATGCTGTTGGAGATTGTCTTGAGCTACACCATAATTATAAGCCAAAGATCAAGTGTATAACACTCTCCTCCACTCCATAGCCCCAGGGGCACATAATCGTATCGATTCACTGTCTCCGGTATAAACATGGTTTAGTAGGGATAGCAATCTTGTATAGTCTCCATAGGGATGCGTGGTTCCTTACCTTAGTAGGGGTCTTTTAGCACTAATTACTAGCAAAAGGACCATCCTTCAGGGTGAATTGAGAAGCATAAAGCTAAGTAGTTGGTATTTTCAAGGATTCTATAGTAGTCCAGACTAGCCTATCTTGCCAGTGTTGTAATCTCTCCTAATCGCCAGAACTCTTAACTATGGGCCAAACAGTTCATCAATCTTGCTCCTGTTTCAAGCTGGCCCTCTAGAAACATAGTAACTATACCAGGGAACTCTCTTGTATGTAGTATGCATACTGATAAAGGTAGCTATCTACTTAGTGGCTTAGTAGATAAACCATTGGTCTCCTATAAAGGGCACAGATGTTCTCTCCTCTATTGACAAAATCATGTGACCATCAATCACTTTGCCTCTCATACAAATTTCTCTCTACACTAAAGAATCACCTCAGCTCTCCTCGAGCTAAGAGTTATGCTCATCATACTTAGCATTCAAGCTGTCTTGTGCTCCTTTGCTACTCATGAACTTAGCTATGTGTTTAGCCACCAAAAATTGTCTCCAATGACAAAGATTGTGTAGCCTTCTGCTTTTGGGCTTGCAAACCTCCTCCAGGTCACATCATGCATAGCCTTGGACTTCGTACTACCATCCCAAAGGACGGTCTTGATGAGCCTTTCAACCTTGCCCTATCTTGTGTGTTGTTTAGGTGCATACGATAGAGTTAACTGTGACAAAGATAGGCATGAATATCAAGGTATTATTTATGGGTGTACTCTTCCTAGCTAATGAGGAGCTCTGACTTCTTTGGCGAAGATCTTGTCTCTAATCGTTGCCATTATGCTGAGAATTTTCTTTCGTTGGTCTACGCTTGGTGAATAAAATCCCTAGGTTATGCTACTTTTTCCCCTCTTGCATTTTGAATCTACTTCTGATAACTGCTTTTTGTCTCCTAGTGGTGGTGGGATTTAAGGTGTTGGAGGACTTGTTTGCATTAACTAACTGGCCTGCATGCTTACGTTAATTGTCAAGCATCCGCTTCACATAGACAACAGTTGTAGGAATGGCCTTCGCAAATAATAGCAAGATGTTGGCAAACATCAAGTGAGAGTAGGCTTATTATATTTTATACTTGTGATGCAAAAATGGTATAATATATTTTGGAAATTAGTTATTGTAAATGATATCTATAAGTTGTATGGCAACTTGTGCACCTAGTGAGTATTTGTTGAAGTAGTAGTACTGAATGACAAAGAGAAATTGATGAAATTGGCTCCAACTAGTTTGGGTTTAAGGCTTGGTTGATGTTGTTGTCATCTATATATATATTCATGCTCTGGTTGTCCTTGTAAAATTTCTTTAAACTTTCTCCAATAAACCCTGCATTAAATCTTTAACAGAAGTTTTTGTTTCCTGTCTCCTCATTGGCGTAGGAAAAGAGAACAGTCAAACCGAAGCTACTGAGGATAAAAAAGCAACCACTGAAGGCAAAAACGAAGCCAATGATGAAACAAAAGATGATGATGGTGGAGAAGATGATTAAGAAACCAAGAAACAGATGAACAAGGTTAATTCTTCTTATATGGTTAAAGCCACTGAGCCAAAATAGGTGCACTTAAACTGGACTTTGAATTTGACCCAGTTTTCCTTGTAGGGATAACGAATGTGGAAGATTCTTCAACAGACAAGTAGAATTGAAGTTTATTTAACTAATATATGCTATTGCTAATATAACCATATATTCATATTTAATTGTGAATTTTGTCATTTTTAGTGATTGCATATTTTTTTTTTTGAAATAAAAATAGGGATCTTGAATTTTGTCTTTTTTAAGTGGTTGCTTGATCCCTTTGTGATGGCCATTAACCTATGTGATCCTTTCTGAGATTTGTAACTTATATTTTGCTTAAAATGCATAAGTCTATGTTGTTAGGCTCTTTTAAAAGTTTTTTTTTTTAAAATAAAATTTTTATTTTTATTTTGTGGCTGAACCAAATTTATGAATGAGTATTATACAAAATTCTGATTAATTCTCTGATTAGATGAACGTTAGTGTCCTGCGTGATTACACCCGGATTCTTTAGATCAATTAGCAACCTTAGGGGGTCATGAAAAATAAAATTAGAGAATTACTGATAATTCACTATAGTTTACTCATAATTATTCCTTAGTTCATATTTTTGGAAATCCTTCAGTTAGGTTCTTAGAATTTGAAGCAAGAACCTAAAAGTAAAACATCATAGGGACCTAAATAAAACCTTTCAAAAATGTGGCTGAATATATAATTATAGATAGCCAGGGATCTGTCAGTAGTTTGCTCATAAAATTATTCTTGAATTTGCATGAAACAATTTCATGTTTTGGTACATGTGTGAAAAATTTCTTATCTCAATGCCCAGAAGTTGGAGTCATTCTAAATAATTTTATGTATCTGATTCGATGAATTCTTTAAGCCACTTCACTCATCCTGCTTGTCCAGATACTCTACAACATTCAGGTTCTAAAGATGGCTCTACGTCCACTTTAGTTGATCTACTACTGCTGTCGCAGGAAGCTCCTGCTCCATATTCATTGTGATCACATTTAATCCTTTTCAATTTCAGAAATCATCTGCTGCTGTTATCAGGTATTTAGAGATATCTAATCAAATAGAGGTATGTTACTGTGATTGCTCTTGGATAGCACTGAATATTTGTAAAAGCTTCACCTGATCTAGTGGAGTACCAGCCCACAATGCACAAAGCTCGATTTCTTTAAAAGTGGGAAATTTTAAACGATTGTGATGAAGTAACCACATCCAATAAGGCATAAGCCTTAGAGTTGATGTAACAGTTTTAAGTCATAGATTTAGTTTGTTTCAGTTCGATTATTTCTGATTGGTCAAGTTCATGGTCATTGGAATCATATTCGGAGTTGGTAATTTCATCGAACTTCCTAATGCATTGGATCATATCATACCATCTAAAGAACACCTTGATGGTTAATCTCCTCACGACAAAAAGCACTCTTATTAGTCGTTGATTTTTCGATTTAGGGCTATTACAGGTACTTTCTGTCATGTATGAGCACTCTTATTCTAGAATGGAATACGAGCTAGCGGTTGATGAACGAATAAAGTCTGTTGTTTGGTTCCTGCATAGCGGATATGTCCCCCAATGCCTGTTGTCACAGCTGATTCACTTCGGTATAATTGACCTTCATCTCGTGGCATTTTGATCAATTACATTCCGTCATTTCGAAGTATTCATCTCTGTAATTTCCTTTTGCTGAGAGTGATTCAATTTCTTCGGAACACACATGCATGCTGAATTCACATGGTTTTCACTGTTTTAATGGTTAATGCCAAAGAGCATTTAAAATGGCTGTGCTGGGATCTTCCCTAAGATCACTTACTGGTGGTGGTTTTGTTTTTATTTGCTTCTCCTTATAATTTTTACGGCTTCCTCCTGCTTAGAAGTATTTATTATAATCCAATTCTCCAATTCTTTATGAAAGCAAGAGTTATATGACTTGATTGTAACATATATGAAATATGACTCATCTTGGTCTCTCAGAGTTGGTCTTTTTTTTTTTTGTTAAGCTATATATTTTCTAAAAATTTTTTGGGAGATTTACATATAGAACATTGAATTCATCACAAATTATGTATTTCACCACTTTTTAGTAAATATTATACATATCACACTCTGCTTATGGGTTTTATATTTCTATTATAACAATAAAAATATAAAAAGAGTGTGATATGTGTAATATTTACTAAAAGATGATAAAATGCGTAATTTGTGATGAATTTAATGTTCTGTATGTAAATTTCTCAGAAAATGTATATATTTACATTTAATATTATAGCTTCAATCTTTCAAATTTTGTCATATCCTATAATAATAATAATTGTAAATATTCACGTTATTTTTTAAACAAAAACATACGACTTAAACAACCAAATTGATGAAACCTCTAAAAAAAAAAACTTGGCATAAATTAATTATTGAGCAGGAGAAATTTAAATGAAATATTTTTAATTTTCTAAATTTGCATGGAATGACCTTGAATTTGCCTTTAAATTACTTTTCCTCCTGCTAATTTCATTTCTTTTGGGGTATGCGAATGAGTTTTTATGGAGAGGGAAATTATTTTTTTTTTCTTGCTCACCATGTTCTTCCTATCGAAGATATTATGTTTTAACATATATCATCTTCCTAGTTTCATTATTCAAACTATTTATAGCAGATTGTAATAAACCTCAAATTCCATATAAGTAAATCTTTTTGCTTTTTCTATCATTAAAAAAGGGTATTTATACCTTCTTAGTATGTATCACATAAATTTCCTCGTCAGCTGGTCAGCCATCCATTGAATGTGAGAAGCCATAGCTCTTGAGGTTTAAGGGCTCGTTTGGTTGGCCTTAAAATTATAGAATGATAAATTTTGAGCATGTTATATTAAAATTTTGAATGAAGTTGTCTGGCAAATTTATATGAAAAAATATTATTTGAAATTCATGAATATCTAAATTATATGAACAGCTTGTATGAACACTATTATCATAGGAATCTATAAATAATTTTAATAATCTAAGGTAATTTTTAAAAATATTATTTAATTATTATTTTGTTATTAATTTTTTAAAATTTTATATCTTCCAAAAAAAATAACAATGACAGAGTTCATAGTTTTATATAAAAAAGAATCTGGCATTTTATGCATGACAGCTGCAGAAGAGCACAAGTGTGATAGTTGACGGCGTGTCCCCATAAAAAGAATTATTCTGATTTTTATGCGGCAAAAGGCGCGGTGCTTGCAAAATTCCTCCAAAAAGCGTGAGTTATAACTCACGATTTTTGACGGTCGCACGGCATCAACTGTAAGGACGGCCGCATAAACATTTCACAGAAGAAATACTATGCGGAATTGCTATATTAGATGCATAGATTAACGTGTTTAAATTATAATAGCTAAAAACCGATTTAATGTACGTGGTTTAATCATAAATTTAAAATGCATTCAAAATTTAAAACGCTGGATAAAATATATCAAGATTTTATACCATCATCGTTTAGATTGAAAGTTTCATTTTAATATAATCATAGAGTTTATCATGAAATTTTTGCTTTTATGGTCTTCAAATTTTTAAAATAAATAATATTAAAAAAAATTTAGAATAGACTTAACACATTTTTAATACATATTATATAATTAAAAGAACATGTATGTAAATATTTTTTTTAAATAGTATTACAATCTTAATTACAAGATTATATTTTAGAGTAATTCTTTTCTGGCTCCTGGAAAAAAAATTTTAATTTTATGGAAGTTTATAAAATAATAATCTACCGCCTAAGTTCTTTTGGTTCAAAAATTATTTTTTATCAACACTTTCTAACTTTAGACAATTAAATTGTATTTTAAAAAGTTTAAAGTTCAGTTTATAAAAGCAATTGAAAATGTACCCAAATATGTATTTTTGGTGCTTAATCATATAATTAAATTTTTAAAATAATAATTTAATGGTTAAACTTAACACAAAAAAATATTTAAGTTGATTGGCATGACATATAATTAACATTTTTATTTTCAATCTTTTTTTTTTCAAATTAGATTATATAATATACTATAAGACAATTACACTAAATGATAATGAAATTTGAAACTCATGAATTTATGCGTATCGAGCCAAATTTTATGGACTAATATGTAAGAATACTAGTATTTTAAAGTCCTACTTGTTTGTAAAATTTAATTTAATATTATTAAAATTAAACTTAAATAGAGATATTTTTTTATTAAAAATTGTGAATGATATAAATAGTTATTATGTTGGGATATACGAAAGATGTGATATAAATTTTTGCATAAGTGAAGAATATAATATAAGTTATTTATTATTTTAATAATATGTATAAAATATGAAATAAATTTAATTTTTAATATTAAATTTTATGTGATGTGATATGTCAATTTAAAATTAAATTAAATTAATTTTTAAATACCAAATAAACATGGCCTATAGTTATTTTTTTAACAATATTCTTTTAATTTTCAAATATTTTATATACTTCTTAATATTAAAATAAATTTTTATTCTACTAAATTTATAAAATAAAATATTTTATTCTTTGTCAAAAACAAAAACATCTAATACTCCAAACCTCAAAACAAATTTCATATTAGCATAAATCACAACAATTATTACATAAACTTGTGTATAAATTATATTAGCATATATCACATTAGACATTACATAATTCAAACAGAATAAAGGAGAAACAACATCTAACACTCTAAACTCAAAAAAAATTTCAAATTAGAAAAAAATATGAAGAACATGACATAATCTGTGCATAGATTATATTAACATAATATGCATGAGACATTAATAAACATAGAATAAAACAAAAATAACATCCAACACTCCAAACCTAAAATGAATTTTAGATTAGGATAACTTTCAAAAAGACATTATCCAAATACAGAATAAAACCGAACATCTTACAAATATCTTCGAAAATGTGATTACAGGAAACTACTTCCTCTATCCTAAATTTTTCTGATATTGAACTCCTGCCATAAAACTAAGTAAAAATGACAAAATAATTTTGGGGTATTCCGCCCTAAAGTTTTGGAAACAGTATTAAACACCAGTGAAGTATCATGCAGTAATGTACGAATAGATAGTAGACTGCAACTTGTTTGTAGTGTAATTTGTCTTTTGTATGAAGCAATCTTTTTTGCAGCTTCAACCATTGATTTGACTTTAAAATAGATCGCTCCGGGATATCTATGTATTATTGCATGACACCAGCTGTAAAACACTCCTTCCTTTCGTTCGTTCAACACAAGGTAAAGTGACATCCTACATTAACATAAGATAAAATAAATAAGTAATATTTATAAAATAATTGCAAAAATAATACATATTTATTAAATCATATAAAAAAGTATTGTAATTTTTTGGTATGTGGATAACATGCATTTCATAACCAATATTTGTAAGGTATTTTGTTGACTTGGATGGTATTAAATAATCTCACATGTCAAATCAGACTTACCTCTTATTGCAATCAAACAACCATCTTGGTAAAGCTGCAAGCTAGAGCATAAAGAAGTGCTGAAGTGAATTTTAATAAGTAACAATGATATAAGATATTACTGAGTAGAATACAAACTGTCAAAATACTATTGTAATATATCGAAGAAACACAAAAATATTTTTATATATAGAAATCCTTCCAAGTTTAAAGAAAACAGAGTACTGATAAACAGACCACATTACCTTGGATTACACCTAACATTAAAAATTCATCTCATAATTGTAGGATCAAGTATGACGTAGAAGGGGGGAAGTGAATAGACGTAATTAAAATTTTAATTTACTAGATATAACAGTTAGTGCAATAATAAAAGGAATGGATAATACAAGCGGAGCAAATATAAATGCAAGTAAAAGGGAAAAATCACATCCACAATGAACACACAATATAATATGGTTCGGCTCAAGCACGAGCCTAATCCACCCCAACCCGATCGAAAAGATATCACTATAATACACTCATTGGTTTAGGCGGAGAAGCCCGTACACAAATCCTTCTCTATTCACTTACTAGAGGACCTCTTTACTTTTAAGTAAGGGCACACTCACTCACCTCCAACTTTTATTTGGAGGCCCTCTTCACACACAAAGTGAAGGCAAAAACAGAAATACTACAACAAAATCAAAAATCACTCTTTTTTCTTATGATTAAATCTTGAGAGCTGGAAGAAGAGTGGATGAGCAGCTTGAGCACTTGAGTCCAAGTTACAACAGGATCACTTTGAATACTTGATTAACTCTTCACCAAATGTTTCTCTAACTTTTAAGGATGGTGGAGAATGAAGGTGATTGTTGAGAGCAATTAGAGAGTTCAATGATCCAAAAAAAAGGGAGGAAAGAGCCAAAACCCCAACAACCCTCATCTCTTTATATAATAAGTTCTATAACGGCTGAAAAAATGAGCTGGAAGACCTGGAGGTCGACCTCAAGTCGACCCCCAGTTAGCCGTTGGGGAATCAAAGTAGGCCAACGGTCTGCGGTCGACCTGGAAAATCCCCAAAGAAGGCCAAAGTCTCTGTTGAAGGTTGCTGCTGAAAGTCAACCTTAGGTCGACCTCACTACTGCAGGTGGTACTTCAACCAAACATCGTGGCCGATGTTTCTTCAGAATATGATGGTCAGGTCGACCTCACTATTGCAGGTGGTACTTCAACCAAATATCGCGGCCGATGTTTCTTCAGAATGTGCCAAGTATCATGTCCGATGGTACTGCAGAGAGCACTTGGCTGAACACATCGTTGCCTAAGAGGTCGACCTCACTACTGCAGGTGGTACTTCAACCAAACATCGTGGTCGATGTTTCTTCAGAATGTGCCAAGTATCGTGTCCGATGGTACCGCAGAGAGCACTTGGCTGAACACATCGTTGTAGCTGTTTGCTCAGGGAGGATATGCAAACCATCATAGCCGTTGTTTGCTGGAGAGCTATGCCAAACCTCGTGGCCGATGTTATCGCAGAGACATGGCTGAACACATCGTGGCCGATGTTTACTCAAGGAGGATATGACAACCATCGTGTCCGATGTTTCAGCAAGAACTTTCGGCTGCATGAACCAAACCTCGGGAACGATGTTACAGCATGAAAGCTGGCAAACACTAAGCAATTTTGTTAGTTCAAATTAACTAAAACATATTGTTAAACATCAAAAACTCAATATCACCACAAGGGAGGAACCAACAATAATTGTTTGTAAGCTCATCATTTTTGCTTGTGCAGACAACAATAAATATAAGCTAATCCAAAAAATGCACATGCAATATTATAGTATACAACAATGATAATCCATGAGTAATTTAGTACATATTAATATGTCGTTATACATTACACCTTTGGAGGCATATAGGCAAAAAACATTATGATTATGGAAGTTTCTGGATCAGCAAAAAAAAATGATATCATCCACCAGCGCTTGCAAAAACAAGAGAAAGTTATCTTCACGTTTGGTGACCTAGCATGTTCCTCGAACAACAATGACTCATTTTGGAGGAGTGTTACTTTAGTAAAACAAATATATATATATATGTAAGTTGCTTAGAATTACCTGTATAATGTAATCATAATGAACGAGTCATATCAGCCCTAATTTGCTTTCCTTCATTTGCATCACCAATCAAATTGTCACTTTCACTTCATCATCCATGCATTCCTCTTCTAGATCGATCATATCGTTGACAATATTTTCAACTTCAGCGAATTCTAAGTCATCATTTACCCTTAAAATTCCTGTAAATATATTGTGCAGTACACATGTTACTATAATATTCACTTGTACATCGTAAGGATAGTGTAGCATTTCTTTCAAAATTTTAAATCATATCTTGAGAATCCCAAAGGTCTTCTCAATTATATTACGAAGACTCACATGCATGCGATTAAAGAGCTCTTCAGGACATGAATACTGTCTACGACTGCGCCTCGCATTCCTAAATAATACAAAATGATATCGCTAACCTCTATGAGAGGTTACAAATTTAGCTGTGTTGGCATAACCTGAATCGATAAGATAGTATTTGTCTAAAAATAAAAGATTTTTAGTTATAATAAGTAATTACTTTTTAATAAGTGACATATAATTACTAGGGGGTATGGTGAATCCTTCAGACCGAAAGACAAGCCTTAATACTGTCATATCAGCTGCTAATCCCCTTTATTCAGGATCAACAAAATGAATAATTCTATCAAAACCCATAGCAATCATGACATTCTGAGAGATGAACTCCTTTCAATTTTTGAATTGATCCTGAACTTTCCTTCGAACCACAGCACTAATGTGAGTTCCGTCAATTGCACCAATTGCATTATGAATAACATATATAATGAAGTAAAATATTGGTATAAAATTAATAGTATATTATATAACTTGTGAAATGTGCATGAATAACTCAAACTCATACCTAGAATACAGGGTCATATCTACTTCCGATAAGAAATGGATCGGTGGTGGTTGAACTCGGAGGTTTAATAAAATGCGAACATTCAGCATAAATCCCATTCAAAATCGTATTAAAAACTCTACTAATGGTCTCGTTTGAATGTTGCAATAATTCGTATATCTTTCTAACCGCATCACAGTGACTAATTATTTTCAGAAAAATTGCTAATTGTTCCGTAGTGCACATATTTCTTGTACTGTATAGTATACCTTGGCCTCCGAAAATAGCCACAAGTTGTCGAAAATGATGCGATTCGATACGAAATGCCTGTTTTGCACGAGGACTATGTCCATTAAGAAAATCAATAATGTATGCATGTCCTGTAAATGGCCAAGTATACATAGGAGTTTGATTTGATGTCTGCATCAAATAGTTCAAGCTATTTACTTCATTGTGTATTTGATCATCTACACCTTCTTCAATACGGTCAATCATATAAGAAGAATCCGATGAAGATTCACTAGGAAACTGGGGCTTCATATTTGTATGTAATTGAAAAGTTTTAAGATAGTACAATGCAGGTTAGTATTTGAACATTAACTTAGAAAAATATGAAGAAGGGAAAATTTTACTAGGATCGAAAAAATAAAAATATGTTAGGAGAATAATTAGCTAGTTCTAACAGTAACATAGATCCAAGTAAAGTGAAATGTCATGATTCCAACATAAACAAAGATTATCCATACTTCATAAAAATAATTATTCTTACAAGCATCAAAGTACTCAATGTTTCATTAAAAAAGCATACAAAAGTACATGATAAATATAAATAGTTCGACGACTATACTTGCTTTTAGAATTGTAAACTGCTTTCCTTGTGATATTTATATTTCTTATTTTATTCTTTCGTGTATATCCGCACATCCACTTTAGCATCCTTATTTCTGTAATATTTATTTTATTTTGTATATTTTCTTTTTGTAGGCCAACATTCAGCACCATATATCATTGCTGGTCTTACTACAGTTTTATAAAATTTACCCTTAAGTCTGGATGAGATTTTTCTATCGCACAATACACCAAAAGCATTTTCCTATTTTACCTATCCTGCTTGAATCTTGCTAATAACGTCATTATCTATTTCACCATTATTTTGATGATTGATTCAAGGTATCTAAAGCGTTCACTCTTCTTGACAATTTGATCACCAATTGTCACATCTTTAATATAAGTATTTTGTTCTTGACTAAATGTGCACTCCATATATTCAATTTTTGATCTACTGAGATGAAAAGTTTTAGATTCTAGAGCATTCCTCCAAAGTTCGAGTTTCGCTTTAGCTCCCTTTTTAGTTTTCTCAATAAGGACAATATTATTTGCAAAGAGCATACACCGAGACACCTCATTTTGGATATGCCCAGTCAGGACTTCCATAATCAAAGCAAAAAGATACGGACTGAAAGCGCCCAGCCTTGGTGTAATTCAACTGTAATAGAAAAATTCTTAGTCAAACCTCCTGATTAGACATATCTAGGATATATCCAGTTAAACTAAACTGCAGGGATTTGAACTTCCATTGTTGTTTGAACTTCATTTAGGTAGCTAAATTGGTGATTGAACTTGTGTTTTGAAATATTTTGAGATGTTAAATGACATGTTTTAAGCTATATTAAGATGTGTCTATGCAAATTTTAAGTTTTGAATGCTCTTCAAAGTAAACTTTGGCAAAAGTAAAAAGTAATTTAGATCAAAGTCATTGAACTTTGAAAGTTTACAAAATATATAGGTAGTTCTCCGTGTCACTCTTTTTCAACTCATTTGACTATATATACTGTCATTGCTAACACCAACAACACAACATTATCAACATATAGTTCTATGATTTAATCACTGAGAGATGACTATATATACTGTCATTGCTACCACCAACAACACACATTATCAACATATAGTAATACTGAGAGATCAATTTTAATCATGGAAAACTCAATGGAGGTAATTAACTTCAATTCATGTTAACTCCCTCAGCTCCTCCAACTTTGTATCTTGGTCAATAGAATGCTTAAGGTCCATAGTGACGACATTACTTGCTTCACCCTTAGGTTCCCACCATTGAAAAAGTTGCATGTGTTGGCGGCACAAGAAAAGTAAAGACGATTTTTATTTTGAACACTCTCGAATATTCTCAAAGCGCACTTCTGCTGGTATTTGCAGAACTTATTTTTGAAAATCAAAGTACATGCAAGTAAGGGATTATCTTTATTTGAAACGTCAATACTTATCCTACGGAAAAAAAATATAAAAGATAAAACATGCACTAAAATATCCTATGAACGAAATGTTGAATATATTTTACAATATCATTCTTACCTTGGTCAGATGAGAGCTTGGAATGGGTAGACCTGCTTGGAGGGGAAGCCCTAAATCTCGGGGTTGATAGAAAAAGTAACGAGGAAAAGTATAGTTAAATGACCCATATGTATACAAGAGCTATAAGTGCATATTGATCTATACAAATATGAGAAACAACTAAATTTAACAATTCTAGTTTAATTGGGCCATCCAAAAAAGTGGGATATAAGCTGGGGGACCAAATGACAACGCAAACATAAACTCGGGAACCGAAATCGAGGTTCAATTATAGTGCTTGAACCTCTTTTCATTACCTGTTGTTTGATTTCTAAAAATTGACTATCTGATTTATTTTTGTTCTTTTCACCATATTTCTTCAAATAAAATCTTATATGTTTAATTAATTAATTAATTTTCATATCTTAATTCACCCTTCTCTTGGGAAGCCTTTGGGCTAACAAACATAAATTAAACCCACCACCCAACACATTTATAGTAAGACAGAGGTGAGACTGGAAAAGAAAGGATTCAAGGCCATCATGATCTGCCCTTAATACTACATTGCATTCCATCAAATCAGGGGAGCAGATTATCCTCATGACCCATTGAGAATAGTAACCGACTCCCATAAGAAACGACTAAGAGACAGTTGGGCTTTATCGAAGAAAGGACCAATTAGGATGATCACTTCGAAGGGAAGGGTTGTTGATCACAACTCCTTGAAAGTCATCTCTTTGAAAGAAAAGGTCGACGCTTTGAAGGAGTTTATGCCTACGAAGGATTTTTACAAAAGTACTATTTCGAAGGGTTTTCTCTTTCTAAAAAAAAAGGTTTTAAGAGGATTTCCCCTTCCTTTTGGACAACCTATATAATAAGTATAATATGCAAACAACCTAAGAGACTTTCTAAGGGACTACCTTCAAAGAATATCTTTAAAAACGGTGCCTTCAAAAGGCTGTGTTCCTGAAAGGAATCACTTCTCAAAGAATTCATTGAAAGGTAAGGAGAAGAATATATATGTCGAACAAAGGGTTCGAAAATATTCAATTGAAGAATGAGAAATATTAAATGCCAACATCAAATAAAAGATAAAATAGAAGAAAGGCATACATTACTCCTTTATTCTATTAACAAAATTTGTACAATGAGAACATACAAAAGGCACTATGACTACCACTTAGTCAATCAGTGCTCCCACATAGGGGCTACAATCTTGCTAGAAGTTGCCATAGTGGTTTCGCCCCTTAACCCACTGCAAGAGTTTTTGGCAAGCAATGAGTCTACATTGCTGCGAAGTACTCTCGTGGGTCTTTGCAGTCACGCGAACCAAATAGGTCTGCTGACCGACAAACCTTATGGTCAAGCTATTGTGTAAAATTCACTTTTAAATTTAAGTGTAATTTTTTTATCAAATAAAACACAAGAAGCATTCCATTATTTAATTCATCGTGTTTGGATTCTGTTAATAACATTACCTATTTCATTGTCATTTTGTATAATTAATCTAAGGTATCTAAACTACTCATTGTTCCTAATAACTTGATCACTAATTATCACCTCTCCAATACAAATTATCACATCTCCAATACAAGTACTTTTATCTTAACTAAATTTGCACTCTATGTATTCAATTTTAAATTTACTAAAATGAAAACTTTTGAACTCTAGAGTATTCCTTCAAAGCTCGAACTTCGTCTTAACCATGTTTCTAGTCTTATCAATAAGAAGATTATTATTTACAAAAAGTAAGCACCAAGGCACCATCTCTTAAATATATATTCAGTTGAGACTTCCATAACTAATGTAGATAAATATAAAGTTAAAGCTGAGCCCTAATATAATCCAACTGTAATAGAAAAATTCTTAGTCAAACCCCCTTCTATTCGAACCCAAGTTACAGGCCTTTATACATATCTTTAATAACTTGAATGTAAATAGTGCAAATTATTTTCTTTTTTAGAACTCTCTAAAGCACTTACCATAAGACTTTACTATAAGCTTTTTCTAAATCGATAAAAATCAAATACAGATCTTTTTTTTATCTGAACTTCTCCATTAAACCTCTCAACAAATAAATAACTTCCATAGTAAATTTACCTGACATAAACCGAACTAGTTCCATATACCCTAATATCACGATATATCTATGCTCAATCACCTCACAATGTTAAAGTATGACTTATTAATTTAGTTCATATATAGTTGGCACAATCTTATATATTATCTTCATTCTTGCAAATAGGTACAAATGCATTATTTTTCAATTCATTTGGCATCTTTTTAGTTTTAAATCCATATTAAACAGCTTGTTGAGCAAGAAATTATTCCATCTTTCATGTATTTTCAAACATTTATTAGAATATCATCCGATCTATTACGATGACTAGCATTTAATCAAACATAAATATTACAATGGCATAATTAAACTTTAGATTTAAAATACTTTGAAATGTATAGTTGAGCCTTAGCTCAGAGTCAGTCTCAAAAGAAATTGGTTCCCAATAAATTGTCAGTTGTGGAGAAAAAGGCTTTTTCAAGTATCTTAAATCTAATGCTCCAATTACTTCCTAAAAACTTCAACTTTATGAAAATTCTATATGCAGTCATTTTTTTACTACAATGAAAATCTCAAAAGCAAAGATCAAGAAGATAATTTCCATGCATTTCTGTACCATATAACTTCTGGCCAAAGAATTTTCAACTTTTATCCCATATCCAGCGGCTCGGCCTGAAAATTTGCTTAAGAAGTGCCATTTTAGGGACATTCCAATGCTCCACATGTCTATAGAAGCAGTAGGCAAAATCATCAACAATATTTAAAATCATCAGTGAAAGACAAATAATAACTAATAATAACTAAAGCTAAAGCATATCAATACCTGCAGATCCTTCCTGAATGCTTATCAAAGTAGTATTCTGTGTATCCCGTAGCTGGAAAATGAAAAAAAAAAATAGAATATATACCGAGAGATCTTGAAGGAAAATGATAAAAGGGTGTGTATATTGGTACTTAGAGAAATGCCCTCATGCACGTAAGTCGCAGAATTCGATTATGCCTCATAGAGGTCCTATAGCTTAAGTAACTATTGCATGTAGGTTCTCCTGGATATGCTGTAGTTAAAAAGGGTGTGTCCACTCAGAGGAATGAAGTTTCTAACGAGTGAGCCGTGTTGATCTAACTTGAGCTGTGGAAATTCACCTTGAGACAGATTTAAAACAGATTTTCACCTATTAGGTGTTAGCTCTAAGACTATGGACTTATGGGGATTGAATACTTCCTATAAATGCAAGCCTTTGTAGTTAATTATATATTTCTGTATTAGATAATAGAACTTTTGATTAAGGGGAGAGTCAACTTAGCCAATAACAATAAATTAATGAGGCGGGATGGAAGGAAGCAAAATGGGGGAAGGGCCCAAGATCCCACGGTTCCATCGTCCAGTGCCTAATGATTAACACTATGGAAGATAAGAGTTTTGAATAGACTAATTAGCTCCTAGGAATATTTACCAGAAAGAATAGGCCTCCAAGGGAATGACATGACACAGCTGAAACGCCAGTGGCCAATTCCCTTATCCTGAGATAAGATTTTGTAACAAACAATTAAACTTTTCTTATAAATAGAAATATAGCAACGGAGTTGTATTGTTCCTTGAGATAATCACCTCATATTCCTCCCATTTCATTAGTTTCATATCGGATTTCTCGAGAATGTTTCCAAAATTCGAACAATTCCTCTTGAATCTGTGAAGGCCTTTGAATGATGCAGCAGGATCAGCAAATTCACAGTCCTCATTATAGACACTGGTAGTCAGAGATCCTGAAAATTAGAAGATTCAATAGGTTGAAAGACTAAATGCATGATTACAGAATTCCCTTATGGCAATCCTCAAGAAGTTCCAAAGACACTAAGAATTAAACTTGTAATTAAACTTGTAGAAGATATGATTCAATATTCTTTCTAAATTGCTTAATGAAATTTTAAATTATTTCAAAATTTATGAACATTCACTTTTGTTGCAATTTGAAGCCGGATTTACAATTTATAATTTGGTTCAAAGAACCGCTGTTCCAACTTTGCACTGAGTTTATTGTGAGGTCGCAGGGAACATGAGCCTCTACTTGATCAGTCTTCTCGAAAATAAAAATATATGCAATTCAAATTTTAGGTTTCAAAATATTAGGAATAAGTTTTAAATATTAGTTGAGAGATCAAGTATTTCTATAAAGTAGTTATCTTATGGTAAATATGAGTGTGAATCTGTTAGAGTTATACTAGGAGCCCACATATAGCATTGCAACATATGGAGGAATATAGAATAACAATTTCCTCTCACACGAGAATCTAGTTATATTAGATTAACTTCCTTGCCAATGAGCCATTTTAACAAATCATGTACATAACTGCCTAAGGCCACTACGAGAGTTAGTTATTCTTAGATTTACAGTGCATGAACTACATGATTCTACTTAAACCACGAGATCTAATACAACTTAGTGGTGTCATACTGAACCAATATACAAATGAATGGAAACCCATTAATCATCACTTGCATATTCATTATTAACATTAAAACTTGTCGTGGAATATCCAACATGTGACTATTCTCATGAGCGCTCCAACATCTAAATTGTAATCTCATACTTGAAGTAAAAATATGCTCAATCGAACTCAAAATTTTTATAAGAGATTGTTATTATTAGATAAAGCTAAACCTAATTGTATCACAAACACCGAAGAAGCTCAAATCCAAAGAGTAAATTAGTTATCTACGGAATCATATTAAATGTGATGTTAAGAGTTCCAAAATTCGAAGTCTGGTTAAATGTGAAGTTAGAAACCCAAAATGGCAAAAATGTAATGTGGAATAAATGAGGAGTCATATTAAATGTGTATAAATAGGGAAGCCATATAATCACTGACCTCAAATTCAAGAAAGGGCCATGATTGTAATCATGGTTGTGGCCGTGACCATGGTTGTGACAATGGTCACAATCAAGGAAATGATGAAGATCGTTGAACTTTAGCCCATGGTCAAAAGACATAGCGACAATGGTGAAGAAGGCAATAAATTTAAGGGCAATTACTAATAGGTTCATATAATTAATCCATAATTATGCTTTGGTCTAGATTTTCAAAACTTGCTGATAGATCCCTTTATCTGATACATTTCAAAGACTTTTCATTGTAATTTCCTTTAAATTTTTAATTTTTCCCTTAATATATCATCAAATTTCAAAATTCTGTCACTTTCCTTTAAACTTTTTGCTTTTCTCTATGCTTCCTTCCCTCTCTTCTCTCTCCTCTCTGAATTCACTCTCTCCTCACTCATCCCTTCTTTTCTCCTTGGACATAAGGCAATAGATAGAGAGAGCTCCCCTCTCTCTCTCTCTCTCTCTCTCTCTCTCCCCACCCTCTCCCTCCCCCTCTTCTCCCTTGCTCTCTGCCTCCCAAGTCCCTCCCTCCCTAACTCTTTCGCCAACAAGGGCAAGGTGGCCACCACCATGGTTACCAATGGGAGAGTGAAAGAAAGCAAGGAGAGGAGAGTAAAAGAAAAGTGAGAAGAGGAGAATAAAGAGCAAAAAGGGAATTTTATAATTAAATTGACGGAATATTCCTTAGATGTCAATAGAAACTACTTGTTTAGACCTTTTATGTAATACTTTTTCTTTCAGGACCTCGCAAGCTATAACATTTCAAGTAAACCTAATCAGTAGGCAGGTTGGGTCTGGCATGGCCTAAAAGGTTTCTCTCTATCGAAGCCTAGCTCAGGCCCATAGATCGAGCTTATTTCGCACTGTCATGCGATCTGAAAAAGATAATTGGTCCAACAAGCTAGCCAACAATGTCTGACCTTGCAATTATTCTTTCCCCTTAATTCCAATAAATTTGAAATTACACATTATTTATTTACTTAAAATTATCAATAGTAATAATTAGATTCTAAACCAATGTAACTTATAATGATTCAAAACTTGTAACTTAAAAAAGATAATATCTATTAAAGATTGATAGTTCAATTCATGTACCAATATAATTCTTTTATTTAGTTAAATATTTAAAAGAAAACATTTATTAAACAACTAGCTACATTAGTTATGAATCTTTGTGCTAATCTTGCAATTGATATGAATTAATAACAAAACTGAGATCATTAAATCTCTTCATAAGCTATTATTCCAGCTCAAACTTTAATTTCAAAATAAAAACATCATTAGTTTTAAAGAAAAAAAAGTTCCAAAAAAATAGAAATATCATTTTCTTATTACTATAAAAGGTCAAGCTATCCTAGCCTTGGCTAAAAATCAAGGTTCGATTCCGGCTCAAGTCTTTAACGGGCTCAAACTAAAAAGCACGATATTAAATTATGAGGCTTTCCTTTTTGACCAAGCTACTTAAATAGGCATCGGGCCTTGCAACCTCATCAGACTACCCCCTTATTGATTAGGCCTAGTTTCAACGATAAGGACCTATCAATAACTTGTTACAAATCATGAACCAAACTACAATTATGATTAACTATAGTGATGCGAGACAGATGAATGATGATGCAGTTTAGAGATCAGTAATCTTACAAAACAGATTATTCACAAAATAACGCTAAATATCAGAGAATAATTTTGTAATGACTGGGAAATTAATTAAACCCGCAAAACCAATTCCTTTCCAAATTTTAAATAAATTAAATCGAAGGCAATTGAAAAATTACCAATTCAGATTAGGGCACAATCCGATTTTCAACAAATCAGAACAGAGAACAGGATTAAGGGTCTCACAATATTTAACCAACAATAATTTAAATTTACTCAATAATGAAAGGTCGTACAGGCAGAACAAATCCGAGCAAATCACAAGTGAGCAGAATGATCCAGAGTACTCGATTTAACCAAGTTAAAAGGTTGCTGAAATTCGTATCTGAGTCAGAAAATTCCAGGGACCACGCTATAATTCCTCCAAAAATTAGGGCTAGGCAACTCGACAGGACCATGCACAAGACATTGGGTGCG
>JAEMOT010000132.1:238451-311464 GCA_019297695.1 Apostasia ramifera | reverse complement strand
GGCGGGGCACAGAGGCACGCGAGCGCGCTGAGGGAGCGTGGTGTGCGCGGGCGGAGATGGGGCACGCGCGGACAGAGCTGGGGCGTGCGTGGTCGGAGAGCAGGCGCGTCTGACGGAACTGTACGAGGACGTCGAGCAAAGCCGTCGTGTGCGTGTCGGCGTGTTCGTGTAGTCGGCATTGTCGGCGCACGACGATGCATCCACGTCAGATCGGAGTCAGCGAACTGGGCGCAGGCACGCAGGCTAGCTGACAGAGTGGATGAGGAGGAGTTGAGGTGAATGCTGGAGGGTGCAAGATGAACGTAATCGAACCCGGAGTGAAGAGATGGAGCGGGTGGAGTTTAGAGATTCTCACCCAAACCTTCCCTATCCAGGATATCGATTCATTCCAGAATCAAATAATCCCAAGGAAAACTCAAGTCAAATTCATTCAGCATTAGAAAAATAAGAGTAACAGGGAGGCGTTTATATAAACCTCCATTGGAATCCAAACTCTTATTAGGTGTGGTTGGAGATGGTAAATTAGAAACAGGTGTAATGGCAAAGAGCAGAAAAGAATTTCAAAATGATCTCATGGAGAAATGAAGGAAGTCTCAAAACTCTTCAGAACAGCCTTGGAGAATGGGTAAAAAATCTGAGGGTAAAATAGTAGAAAGTCAGCAAGTTTCGGATGTCGTCTAACTTGGAACCAAACAGCGCAAACACAAACTCAGGAACCCAAATTGAGGCTTTTTAAAAAATGGAATAAGTTCTAACCTCAGTGGCCCCTGTACAAATTACCTTTAAAGAAATGTGAATTGAAATTTATATACAGCATGATTCCTATTTTATTTATATATTGGTAAAATACTAAGTTCGGGAGAACTCATCACCTATTATTTTTACTAGTACACCATAGTGTGGGAAAGACTACTCAACTGATAATAGTTTTGTATATATTAAACTTATAGGTAAACCTAGAAAGTATTTTGGTAGCATTGTACTCGATATTTTGGATTGTGCATTTATTACACTATGATATTAATTAGATGTGTGTGCTACATAGTTTGATTTTGTTTAGAAACAAATTTGTCTAATGATAAAAAAATTTCATTAAACTATTGAGTCATGCTTGGCTCGACTACAAAACCGCTACATGATCTTCATTTTAGTGAGTTGAGGACAACGATGATCTATATATATTTTGAGGTGTTTTGAGGCTTATTCTTGATGCTCATTCAAAAGCTTTTAACCCTTATCTACTGAGATTGAGCCGATGTCATTAATGAATGATTAAAAGGGGATTAAAATGATTAAGTGAAAAACAAAGGTGATTAAGCTCTTCAAGTAATCATTTGATATTCATTTTCTCTAGTGCTTTAAGGATTTAATCCTAGGAAGGAAAGGTTAGCCTTTTGAGTTCATTGTTATATTTTTTGTATTGTTCTTGAGTTTGCTTGATCCTCACTTGTAACTAGTGAGGAGGGTCTCTAAGCACGCTTAACTACCGAGTTCCATTAGCCTCAGTTTTTTCCCAAAATATGCCTTTACTATTTAAGATCATGTTATTTACTTATACAACTCAGGATCTCTCCCTTTCTAATGTGGGACAATTCATTCCAATGCCCTTCTACCTAAAAACCTTGATAGGAGTAGCGCCTTATTCGGGTGATTCACTCATATGAATATCACCAGGTAATTACTCCTTGCCCTCTTCGGTCCCTGATGTCACAGACTCTGTAGTGCCTATCTGTCTTATTTGTCTACCCTATTTTGGACAAATGGTAGTCAACAGAGACACCACGTTAGCATTTGCCTTCCCCTCCCGAGCAAAAGATCATGCTAACGGTACCAGACAAGGAAGCCCCTTTGTCTTTTCTTCGGCGTCATGAGCTGCCACTCTCATCCTTCTGCCGGACGATAGCATCAGACCTCCATGTGGCATGATCTAGGCCCCTCCAAGGTCCAGCTCATACCATGCAACTTAGATGAAGGGGAGCTCTCCCGCTTGCTCCTCCTACTATGGCTATAAATACTAAGACTTGACCTATAAAGACTTCTTGAAATCCTAACTCTCCCAAGGATTTCTACTATTGTATCTTCTCTTTCTTCTTCCACATTGTAGTGACCCCAAAGGGGGTTGCTTCTTCTGTTTAGTAGAATTTAGACTGATTTGGCTACTATAGGAGGACCTCTCTAAACCACCTAAATCTCTACATGCCTTACTTTCCTATAATCTTACTACCTCCCTTCCCTCCTTTTTTCTCACGATCCCTCTCTCCCTTCGATCGCCCAAAGAAACTGCATTGCTTGTCAAGAGAACTCTCCTTATTTCTACATTAATAACCTTATATCCCTGTGTTATGTCGATGCTTCCTACATTGAATTTCTCTACTTTCTAAATTAACCAAATAATCAAATAAATCTTTTAGTATTAATAAAGTGATCCAATTGAGGGCATTATCTCTAATTAGTGAACTAGGTTGGACATTATCTCTAATCTAAGGTTTTGACCTAATTTCCAAATAAGGTCCAGAAGTTAGAGATAATATGCTCCATCGTTCACTAATGCTGAAAAACGAACTTGCATATTATCCGAAACTAAAAGACAATTCTAATTAAATAAAAAAACTAGAGAATATTAACCCTAAAATCAATTTTATCCCAGGAATAGAAAACTATTGGAAGAAGTACTCAGAGCACAATGACCACGAACCTGTAACAAAGTAGGATCGCTTGAAGTCATCTTTGATGGATTCCACGACTCTGGCGTGATCTACCGGCGCCGACATGCTGTCCCCAACTTCAGGGATCTCTCCCGGCGGAGCTTGCGGAGCAGGACGGAAGAAGGACGAGGCGATTCCGAGAAGCTCAGATCCGTACCAGGCCAGTCGAAGCACGGCGTTCTCCGGGCTGGAGCCTGTCTCGCCGGCCGACGGCCCAGGTTTCTGGAACTGGCAGCGGAAATCACGGTTAGCCGGAAGCCTCTCCCGCTTCCGACGGCCAGCAGTGCTCCGCGAGACTGGCACGAGAGGGGAAACCGTGGAGCAGAGAGAGGCAGCCATTCTGAGCAGAGCGCAAGATTGAAAATTGCGGCCCGAATAGGAGAGCCTGTGATATTGTTGCCGGTGGTAAAGCAGCTCGCCTGAACCAGGGATCTCTGGTGTGCTAAAAAAATTGTGCTGCTTGTGGGTGAAATTTAAAAACAAAATCTAAAGTGCTTGAAAAATTTATATTCTCATCCGCTACCCATAAATTTCATAATAATAATAATATTATGAGGGTAAATTATATTTAGGTAAATTTATTTAAAATACTAATGTCTAGTCCCTAATTTTTATTATAATTATTTGATGAGTCTTTTAAAATTATCATACTATCATTTCCCTTTCTCTTCCTCTCCTTTCGCTCCCTCTTCTCTCTCCCTCTTGCTATCCCGCTGGTATTCTCCTGTCGACAGAGCAGTTTGGGGTTGGTGGGCTAGAGATGGCTCTCTCTCACTAGTGGAGTGGCCAGCTGCTAGTGAGAAAGAGTCCGTGGGAGAGCAAGAGAGAGAGGGATAGAAGGTAAAGGGTAGCCACCCTGCCAACTGATAAGTGGCTCCTTCCCTGTCTCTAGCTGCAGTCAATGGCCAGTGCCATCAAGAGAGAGATCAATGGTGGAGAGAAAGAGAGAGAAGGGGAGAGTAAGAAAGAATGGGAACAAATAGTTTAGTTATTTTAAATATATATATATATATATAATTTTAAAAAAGCACCTATCACATAATTATAATAAAAGTTAGAGACCCAAATATTAATATTTTAAAATTATCAACCTACTTAATATTGTGTTGTAAATTTAGGGACTTAAATATAATTACTTGTATTATTATTATTATTAGAGAAAATATTATGCAATCTCACATCAATAAATCAATCATAATTTAAAAGTTTTATTATATTAAACTATTAT
Source organism: Apostasia ramifera (assembly GCA_019297695.1). NCBI lineage: Eukaryota > Viridiplantae > Streptophyta > Magnoliopsida > Asparagales > Orchidaceae > Apostasia > Apostasia ramifera. The sequence goes on along the minus strand of JAEMOT010000132.1, from coordinate 307,531 downwards.
ATTTAATAAATTCATTCATCGGTCATCAATTTACAAACGAAACGTAGAAGACTATGATTTGAGTAACTTTTATGTATCGATGATGTGAAAATAGAAAATATATTTATGTTGGAAATAAAATTAATTAGTTGTATTAAAAATTATATAGGAAGAGAAAGTTGATTAATATATAATGAATATTAAAAGATATGATATGAAGTTAAGTTTTTTATATTGAAGCTTATATATGATATGATTGAAATAACTTTTTATTTATTTTTAAATTGTTGGAAGAGGCCAAGCTCATTACACTGTTGAAGGGGAAGATCATAATGTGCTTACATTACCTGCATGTCAGCTCGTTCCTTCCTTTCCAGGCTGAGTTTGTGAATGTTTTCAACTACTTCGTAATAAATGTCATTACGATGATCTACTGTCTAATCAAGGAGCTCCAATGGAGGAACATCCCATAGGACATAGAAATCATCAAAGAGGTCCTTCGATGGGAGGTCAATTCGTGCCTCCATAGCTGCTTCATCTTAGAGAAAAGGTTTTGTTAGCTATTAAAGGCGAAAGAAACCAATTTTGCGGATTGGCATAAGATGTTCTTCATGGATCCTCGAGAGGTAAGGTACACCGACCCACAGTGGTGGGTGCAGCTCATTTTTTAGGAAATGAGATCGAGTTCAAGAACTAGCCCAAGAGTACCAGAGGTGTCTAAAGGAAGATATAAGGGCCTATACAGATGATCTGTCATTGATGTAGGTTCTTTGCAAAGCTTTTGCCCTTGCCTCCTAATTTTTCCTTCACTATACAAGTGAATTTCATCTAAAGCTAAAGTGGTTCCGACTCTGGTAAAAATGGAGCGAAAGAGCTTTTCATGAGAGAGCCAGGTCGTCGGAGCTTGCAGCAAAGAGGCACAGGATGAACGGGTGGCACTTCTTTTTAGTGCAGTGGGCTGCTCCTTCCTTATTGGCAAGGGCAACCATCGAACAGGTTAGAGGGGATAGTCTAGACTTCATTAACGAAGTCTAGGTTATCAACGCAATTAAGGATGAGCAGCATCAAGTAGATGAGAATTCAGATACATCCTACTACCTTAATGAGACCAAGGCACACTTCGACGATGTAGAGGTCAACCAACTGACAGATGGCAAAAAGGAAGAGGGCATTCAAGAAGAGGACATCCCCTCCTTCAAAGACCCTAGGCTCTAGATTGTTTGAGTCAATTACATGACTCGATTATAACTTTGGGGGCTGTCAACATCAAGCAGCTATGGGATGTAAAAAAAAACTTCTATCGTATTTCTCTTTAAATGATCTCTTCAATTTGTAATTTATTTTGTGCAAGCTACGGAGACTCAGGAGGCTCTCATTAGGGAGGTGATGGTGCAAGAGAGAAGGGCGAAGGTGTTTTCATGGGAAATTCAAAATGCTTAACCATCCATATGGAAACAATTAAATCTATTCAAATCATCACCAAACCAAGCTAGTATGCCACGGTGAATAGACCAAGGAAAGCTTTATCTCACTAAGGGCACCATCAACATCAAAAGTTTGCTCAACAACCAGGCCTTAGTCCATGCCCTGTACCCGCTGTGTCCGTGCATGCAGGGCCCATCCATCTATCATAGGATAGTATAACCACTAATGTTTTGGTGACAACTTCACCGTAGCATGTTTCCCACTACTAGACACCCACATTTCAAGAGATAACATGCTTAAGCAATGACGTAGAGAGGAATTGTTTACCTCCACCAACAAAAGTCCATACCAATCATACGAGGCAAGGATGCCTGTCACACCACCAGACTAGCCACCCTAGTCCTTTCATCAAAGTGGTAGTCTTAGAGTCGACGTCGCGAGATCCATCCGTATAGCGTACCAGCTCATTCTGTGCAGTTGGAATGTGATGAAGCTTTTCCTCCCCATTAGTCCCCCTATAGCAGCTATAAATACTAGGACTTAACCAATGAAAATAGATTTTTGGGATTTTCTTCCCACAACACTTGTACGCACCCTTCAAAGGGCTTCGAAATAAATAATGAAACTTAGACTAGCTTAGCCGATGACATAAGAGGACCTTTCGCAGCCACCTAAATGCTAGTGTCTTTACTTTTCTATATTTTACTTTTACTCTTCTTCTCATCCATGGTCTTTCCCTTCTCTCCATCACCTACAAGTTACCTGCAGTCTAGACCCAAATATCACATAATTATAATCTATCATTTGTAGTATCCTTCGTCTCAACATCTTTCTTTAAGAAGTGGTCGACATAGTTGCAAAGTGACTTGTCAGGGTGCTACTTTATTTGCCACATCTTTTAAATCATCCAGGTGGTTATTTTCGAGATCTTGAACCTTGTCTTGAACTGTTCGATGAACTATTCAAAGTTGTGGAAAATGATAGTAGGGATCTCATCATGCCAGTCAAGTGCAATGTCGGTTAAGGTGTTGCAAAACATGTGACATTTATAGGCATTGGAGATAGGGTCGCCAATCGTGAGAGTTTTTTCAAAATGCTTCACATGCTACACAGTGTTTGTTAGGCCGCCGTAATCATTGACTTTAGAGGTTTCTAGAAGCGCGGAGCTGGAGTCGACATGATATTAGGTGCAAAGATGGAGTTCACTATGTTATCAGCAAATAGACATCCAAGTGAATCTCCCAACCATTAAAGGCATGACCTCTTTAGGGGAAAGTTCAAGTTGTATAAAGGGTTATAGTTGAACCAATTGAGGTTGATGGGTAGGTTACAGCTACAATTTGTCTTACAACACGTTTTGTCGTTGTTGTTGAAGGAAACTCGGAATGTTGGCTAAGAACACATTCATTACTTATGATAATATCATTACAATCTTTGTCAGGGTTTGTAGATATTTTATAGCACTTAGGCCATCGTCAACTCGGTGAAGTTCAGGGGATTAGGAGGATCAGGACTTGAGATGTCCTCCATAGGGAGAGTGGTTTTGTAGTAGAATTTCATCCACCAAGGGGGTACTAAATTGTTACAATTGAACAAATGGTAAAAATGAGGGGAGTCAGAGTACTAAATTTTCACAAAATTTTTACATAGAAACCATAAAGATGGAAAACCACAACACTCACTAAAGGCAGCTTCCAAATTGTTTCACTATGCAAAAAATTGATTCTCTTATCTTGAAGAGACTACGTCAAAAAACACAACCAGAAATGTCAGTTAATGTATCGAGAGTTCAATAAATGTGCTTAAAATAAACCTCTTGCAAAAATTTTTGCAAGAATTTCTAGTGACGAAAGTTATCATTGCCACAGTCCTATTAGTCTTGCATCAAGTATGACACTTGCACCTCAAGGAGCTCTCAGGTAGTAGCCTTTAATGCTTGCAGTTAGTGCATTAACTTCTGAGATAACTTATCGTACTATGGGTATGACTTGCAAATATTTCTTGACATTGGGAGATCCGCACAGTGCATTTATAAACAGTACGATCATCACCGAGGTTTTTCGAGGCAGGTTCTTCAATTTACCTCAATTCAAGTTTGATCCTTCGAGGTGGTCTTTTACTTGGTTCCATCTACATCAAACCTTGCCACGTATATGACTTGGATTCAAAACTCAGACCACGACACAACAAACCATTTAAGTAGAGTGAGCTCTATAGCTAAGTCTACTTGCTCACTTATGAGTTCATCATTTGATGATGTGTTGAGGTGATGATGTATTAAGTTCATGGGAGGCTCCGATCACCTTAGGTTTAAGAACCTTCAATTTGAACGAAAAATAAAAATAATTGGCAAACACATCTATAATAGAGGTGTAAATAGTATCGCTAAAACGGAGAAGTCTTAAAGATATAAAAAAATATCAATGATGTCCAAATAATATTGCATCACATCACCTCTAGTAGCTTGCAAAATATCAACAATTACTGTGAAAGCGTTTTTCTCCAACTAGATGCCTTTTATAGTATTAGCTTATCCTTTAGTAAGCCTAATCGCCTCCCATGCGCCTCTTATCTCAGCAATTGAAGTTGCATCGGTGAACTGTATGCCAACGCCTCAAGGAGGTTGCCATCATGATCTCTGAATAATGCTCCTGCACCACCACCAGCATTCGCTCTCATCGAGCTATCAAAGTTCACATTAATCTAATCTGACGGTTGGGGAACATAGTGGGAGGACGAGGGACAACTCGAGTTGAGGTGATTCGTAGGCTCCCCAATTCCTCATATTAGGATCAGGTTAATCTGAAGCTTAAAAGGTCATACGTATATATATATAGATTTGCTAATACAATGATAAATATATTGTATTATTTACTAATGATGATGTAATATGGGAGGGAATACCTCTTCTACAAGAATTTTAGTTGATATTTAAAAAGATCTGATGATTTTTTTGCATGTGATATATTTTTATTTTTTTTTAAAATAATATATAAACAAGAGACCGAATTTCATTAGAAATAGAGAGGTCGGTCCAAAGAAGATAAGGACTGCTGAGGCTCGTCTTGCTCCCATATCAACTGAGCTGTATATTTGAAGTATACTGACAAAAATTGTGGAAATTGAGGGTGTAGGGTTCTTACTGACGTCTGTATTCGCTCACCAGATCTCTCTGCTGCTCGCGCTTTCAAAGAAGAGGTATATAGAAGCTTCTGGCATAGGGGCATGGCTGCCGGCATCTACGCCGCTTCAACGACGCTGGTATCCCCGAGTTTCGCCAAAACGGCCTTCCGATTCTCCTCAGCGCACCACGCCGCGTCGAAGGGATGCGGCGGCGTTCTTCTGGCGCCGCTTTCCGCTCAACGCCTCCGCGCTCCGGCGAGCTTCTTCATCCAAACATGGAGGAAACGCGGGGACCGGACGTCGACCGTCTGCTTCGTCCTTGAGGATCGCGCGGCTGAGCCCTATGAAGAAAACACGGCTTCCCGGCCCCTCCCTGCAGCCGATAAACTGCACCAAGAGGAGCCCGCGCGGATCTCGGCGTCACGCGCGGCAGAGAGGGCGGCCCAGAAGCGGTCGGAGCGGCGGGCGTATCTGGTTGCAGCTGTGATGTCGAGCTTCGGCATCACGTCCATGGCCGTCGCCGCCGTCTACTACCGATTCGCCTGGCAGATGGAGGTCCGAGATCTAGATCTCAGATCTCGACCAAATTCCTTTCTAATTCTGAGTTCCCTGCATCTAATTTGACGGATCTGATTCCAGGGCGGCGATGTTCCGCTGAGCGAAATGCTGGGGACCTTCTCGCTTTCCGTCGGAGCCGCAGTAAGACATAGTCCCCCCTTCACGTTCTTCCATCTTCTTCGCAAAAGTAAGAACTCAGATCTGCGATGCGATTCGATTCGATCTGAGAAACGATTTGGCTTCAATTTTGGGATTCAGGTGGGGATGGAATTCTGGGCTCGATGGGCGCATCGTGCGCTGTGGCACGCCTCTCTCTGGCACATGCACGAGTCGCACCACCGGCCAAGGGACGGCCCCTTCGAGCTCAACGACGCCTTCGCCATCGTCAACGCCGTTCCGGCCATCTCACTCTTCTCCTTCGGCTTCTTCCACCGCGGCCTCTTCCCTGGCCTCTGCTTCGGCGCCGTAAGACAGCTTCTCTCCGGTCCTCCCCACTTTCTCTCTCCTTTTTGCGAAAATTAAAATAAAAATTCAGATAGTTGGAGCGTATTGCAGGGTTTGGGGATTACGCTCTTCGGGATCGCGTACATGTTCGTGCACGACGGTCTGGTGCACCGGAGATTCCCAGTGGGCCCCATCGCCAACGTGCCCTATTTCCGGCGAGTGGCCGCTGCGCATCAGGTACCGTTTATTTCTGTCCAACCATAAAGAGCCTCTTCGTTTCTAATATTTAATTTAAAAGATATTTTTTTTATTAAAAATTATAAATAATATGAAATAAAATTAATTATTATGTTAGAATATATGAAAAATGTATATTAATTAGTTATTATTTTATTAATATATATATAATATGAAATAAAATTAATTTTAAATATTAAATTTTATATGTGATATGATATATCTATTTAAAATTAAATCAGGTTAATTTTAAATTATAAAACAAATTATCTCAAAAAATTAGTTAAAAAAAAAAGATGAAACGTAAATTTGATTTGAATTAAAATATTTTTTTTTTAAAAGAAACATTGATTTTGTTTGGCCAGCTCATTACAGTCGTGCTGAATCGGAAGCATCTCGTGTAGGTATGTGGGGCTCATAAGTTGTACCACAAATATAACGTTAAAATAAATCTGCTTTACATCAATTTTTTATTACTTTATACACTTTTTTATTGATATTTTTATTTTATATAATTTTTTTGAAATTTACATATATTTATAAAAACAAATTAATTATAGAAAATATGTATTAAAAAAATTATTCATACAAAATACCATGTTTAATATAACTATTTTATATCTTGCATGATTTTTTATTTGTATAAATATTTTAACATATTATATGTATAATATAGTTTATAAATTAATGAAAACAATGATACAAAATATCAAATAATTTCGCCATTGTGACTGATAATATATTAGTTTCTTTAGTGTAAATTCAAATAAAAAGTTATAATAAAGTTATATAACATAAATTCTATAAAAAAAGGTTATATAACATGAATTTAAATTTAAATATTCTGATTTTTTTTTTGTGTGCGCCCCTACGCAGATCCACCACTCAGACAAATTCAACGGAGTGCCGTATGGGCTTTTCCTGGGCCCTAAGGTGGGCTGGGCCTTATTTGAAGCGTTATTTTGGGCTTTCTCTTCCTTTTGCTTAACTGCTGGCAATCGTGATGCAGGAATTGGAGGAAGTGGGAGGAGCTGAAGAGTTGGAGAGAGAAATCAACAGGAGGGCTAAGCTCTACAATAGTAACTCTAATTCAAATCCCTGAGGAACTTACTCCCACAGAATTTTTTTCTAGATTTCAGTTGTATTTTTTATAATGTAATCATATTGCATTTATTTATATTCTTGTCTGATGTTACGAAAATAATTGAGTTCAACTGCAAATTGTTGTCAATGAGACCAAGCTTATGAGAAGATTTGACTTATGTAATTTAAGTTACTGTTTTAATATCAGTGTTGTCTAGTTGCTTATCTTATTTATAAATATTAATTTATTTAGTTAAATGTCATTCTATTAAGATAATAATGTAAATATATTAAGAAACTAAACAATTAATTTCACTAAAAGTATAATAATAACATCAAACTAAATGCATTCCCTCTTACTTGTTGGTGGAATAGATTTTAGGAATTATAAATACAGTAACTCCTTTTAATATCTCTTATTTCATCTGCTTTGACTGGTTAAAAAAATGTGATCATCATGGGAGATGTGAAATTAGGTGAATCTCTTTATTAGGAAAACCTTAAGGTGCGCTATAAAAGATTTGATTATAATCAGAGTAACAAGTTTGCAGCGTAATTATCTCTCATGAGCCTAGTATTATTTATAGTTATTAGACTACTAACACATTGTTACTTTAAGACCAAGACAAGATTAAAAAAATCGAAGGATCACATATCCAACAAGCAAGATTTGAGAAATGGTATCGAATGAAATCAATCCATGGTCATATGAGGCGAGATGTCTTTGCTAGAACTAGACTTGGACTTTTCAATTCTTCATGGGTGAATCACTCTCGCTCACCAGGCTCATGGTATTTAGTCGTTATGAGAATCTTATTTCTTGGAATTGAGCTGTGTGTGAGTTTGTAGTACTGTTAAAATTTTGAAATTGCATAGTTAGACCTATCAATGTGTTGGGCCATGACTAGACATGATCCAAATTTCGACCCAATTAAAGCCCAACAGATTTTCTCACCCGACATGTTGATCTAATTTGTGAAATTCCATTATCTATTAACAGGTTGGATCTGAATCAGACTACACCCAACTCACTTATGACCGACCCAGTTAATTGATCATCCATTAAGATCTTTATAAGGATTATATATATTAAACTTTTGTGTAATAATAACAAGCAGGTTCTTCCAACAAAAAAAGAGATAATTACCTGCATACCTCACCATTTCACTTTATTTATGCGTTACCCATCCATTCTTAGTTAATTACGCTATGCACACTCAAAACATTATAAAATCTTACATACACACACTTAAGTTAAAATTTAGTCAAAATCTATTTGAAAAAAAATTATTTCGTTAGTAAATCAGCAAAATTATATTTTTACCCTTAATATTACATATTTTTTTTCTTCCTCGATGTCATTAAAGCGCTGATCTGTCCTAAAATTAATTCACGTCGCGGATGTTTCCTTCCCTTACCACAAACTAAATATCAAAGTTTTAAGATTTTCACTCAAAATATATTTAAATATCGATGAATGGTTCAGATTTTTTATAACCTAACTATAGTTAGGTTATTAGAAAATTATAATTGCTCATTATAATGGAAATAAGTGAAAGTGTGTATATGTAAGATTTTATAATATTTTGAGTGTGCATAGAGTAATTAACTAAGAATGGATGAGTAACACATAAATAAAATGAAATAATATGACATGTAGGTAATTATCCAAAAAAAAAACATGCGACATAATGAATAAGAGAAGTCAGAGGTGAATTATTGATTTTAAATCAAAATTAATTGAACTCTGTCCTTAAAAATTTTTTTTGCCAGTGTTTGTATTTTTTCTTTAAATTTTTTTAAGAAATTAATGATAAGTCTGTTAGTTTACTCATAATTATATTTTAGTCTATAAATTTTAAAATCTTACAATTAGGCCCTTAATATTTTTTAAAATCTTCACTTAAGTCCTAAAATTTAAAATAAAAATATAAAAGTAAAGTAAAATAGGAATTAAGTAAACTCTAGGAATCTATTAATAATTTGCCTAATATTTTTTCCCAATGGAGATCTAGAAGACAGTTTCACAATGCATATTTCTTAAAAATCTTGTATTATACATAGTTTCCGAGTCCAAGTTAAGATATTGAAAATTCGCATGACTTTTACTAGATTTTCTTATGACTGAAAGTCAAGTTACTCAAAATGAGATCAACTTTCTCGAAGAAAATTCATCAATAATCCTATATGCTATTAAAAAAACTTTAAGGGGGCGTTTGGTTCAGTGTTATCTTGACGTTATGTTATGTTATCTAAAGAAAGTAATTGTTTGGTTTAATGACATCTACAAATAATTTTCTATTAGATTATAAAATTATTAGTCAAAAGATGACATCTAAATGTCATGACATCTAGATTACATAACATAACACCAAGATAACAATGAACCAAACGCCCCCTAAATAAATTAAATAAGATAACAGTGTATTTCAACTGAAGAGACACATTTTGAGACTTATTAGTTACAAACCTTAGCATTTTGATTGAATTATAGCAATTATATAATTATTCTATGATATTTTGATGTATTTCACCTAAATGCTTGCATTTAGGGAATGATTTATTATATATCAAAGTAAATCCTAAATACTTGCAATTTTACTGCTATCAAATGATATATTAATCTATTTCGATTAAACACTTATATTTAAAAAATAGATTCATCATATATCCTGGTATTTTAACTAAAAATAGACAATTACATAATTATTCGATGAAGAATTGATGTATTTCAAATTAATAGTAGTTTCTAGAGATCGACTCATCACATATTAAAGTATTTTAATTAAGTAATAATTTATATAATTATTTAATGATATATGAATGTATTTCAACTGAATAGTTGCATTTAGAGATCAATTCATTATATATCACATTACTTACAATTAATCATTATTAGATAACATATTGTTATATTTATGCCAAATACTTGCATTTTTAAACTAATTTTTTACATATTAAAGTATTTTAATAAATAACTAATAGTTATATAGCTTTTGTATGAGATATCATTGTATTTAGACTGAATAATACTATTTAGAGATTATTAGCTGTAATTATACAACTATTTAATAATATATCAATTTTTTTCAATTAAATACTTGCGATTAAATATTAAGTCGCAACGTAACTAAAATAGTTTAGTTGAATACTTACAATTATATGATAATTAGATAATATTTTGATGAATTATTATTGAATACTTGGGTTTAGTGACTTAGTCATTACAAATTAAACTAATTCAACTAAATACTAGAGAGAATACAATTATACGATGACATATTAATGTACTTGTTAACACCTGGTTCCTGCGCTGCATCCCAGCCATACATTTGGCGCCTGGCTGGCCTCCAACTCTTTTTATTTTAGACGATGAATTGCATAGCTTTGTCCTAGTTTTTTGGAGGAAAGGAGGTGAACAAGCTCTAGATTCACGCCGCTTGTCGGCCGCCGAAGGAACCAAAAGCCGCAAAAGGAGGACGCTAACTTTTAATATTAGCACTTCTTCTGGGGATCCGTGATAGCTGGAGCATGCGGATCTTTGGTTTGTGGGTCTGGAAAAAGTGCTTTGTACGGGGAACGGTGCGGTTAGGTCGAGCTGATTGTGACAAGCACCGCTCTGTAACCTCGTGCCCGACGTTACCAGGGATGGTCCTGGCTCGTTGTGGACGGGGTTAGGTTGGATCCTCGTGGCCGAGGTTTGACCTAGTCAGGAACCTGCGAGAATAGATGAATTAGTTTCCTAAATATTGTATTAGCCTTCACGGCTACCTTTTTCCTTTAGTGAAGTCCCTTTACTGATCGCTCGGTGGACGTAGGGGATTTCTTTCCTGAACCACCTTAAATTCCTGTGTGTTCTTCTGTTTGCTCCAAATTCTCTCTCCCTCTCTCCTTTTAAGCCCTAACCACCAGGCTTATACCTCTGCGCGCCATCATCTCCCGGAACTCTCTCTCTTTTTGGTGTTTCTCGGGATCCACTACATCCTCCGTCAACATCTTCTGGTGCTTTCATTGAGACCCCGGGAAGATGGTGGCCAGGACGCGCAGAACCAACTCCGATGCCCGCAGTACACACGTGGGAGAACCCTCCGTCCGGGCGCCGGACGACAGAGCTTTGGCCTCAACTTCTCGGCGTCACGCTGAATCTGCTTCCTCCTCCAGAGGCACCCGTGTCTCAGAACTTCAGGGGATGCTCGCGAATCTCACTGATCTGGTCACCGATCTCACAGCCCAGTAGGCCGTGATTCTCAGATAGACACAACCAGTGTGTGTAATACTTCCTCACCCTCCAGTAGCGGCGGTCCCTGCTCCCCCGCCGGTCGCGGCGGCCCCAGAGTTACTTCTGCCTGTAGCGGCGGTCCCAGCTCCCCCTCCTCCGAATGCTGGGGCTTCCGCCCTAGCGCCTCTGGCCGCAGCACTTTTCGTTCAAACGTCTGGTTCTTCCAGACCACCCAGACGCCCTTTACGTCTTCAGGAGGTTCACCAGAACTTTCTTCCACCATGTCCCACAACCTGCTTTCCTTCGACCTGCCTTCCCTCATTTTCTTGCCGGAAGAGATCCCCTCTTTCCAGACATCCAGGACCCTCATCATGGGCCTGACCCATTTTTTTGGGCCGATGGATGGCAGCGCTCCTTTTTCTGATGCCATCCGTTTGGCCCCAATCCCAGAGGACTTCAGGCCACCCAGGCTAGAGGTCTTAGGGGTGTGACCTACCTTCGTGAACATGTACAAGGGTTCGAGGCTGCAGTCCATTACCGTCAACCGGATGAAGCCACCAGATGCCACCTCCTGGCCAACACGCTGAAAGGGGCAGCATTCAGCTGGTTCATCAAGTTGCCCAGGAGTCATATCTCTTCCTACGAACATTTGAAGTGGGAGCTGATCGCCCGTTTCATCGGCCGGACCCGAATGATCGTCTTTGATATGGTACTCACCAACATCAAACAGGGTGAGAGAAAAAGAGCCTCTGAGATTACACCAACTGCTTCTCCGCTGCTGCAGTAGAAGCCGAAGACGTAGACCCTACAGTGGCCATGCACAACTTTCGGAGGAGACTCAAAGTGGGGGATCTGTCCAAATCCCTGCAGTTGGCTAAACCTCGGAGTTACCCAGAGCTGGTGGCCAGGGCCAGCCAATTTATGCTTCTCGAGAATGCTGAATCCTCTCCCGCAGACGCTCCTGGAGTTAAGCAGGAGAAGAGAAAGAGGAAACATCGGGGTGCCGAACCCCCGACCACGAGGATGTGTGCTGCCAAAGATCGTGATAAGGATGAAGGAAAGCCTCGACATGTCCAGCATCCAAAGCTTTTCCTCTCTCGGCCACTCCCTGAGGTCTATGCGGCGGCCGTTAAACAGGGCTGGATCCGACCTGCCGGACCCAGGCCTGCACCTCCGGTCGGGGTGGATCCCGATAATTATTGTGAGTTCCATGGGAACTATGGGCACAGGCTTCACAAGTGTTGAGACCTCAGAACCCTGCTCGAAAAACTGATGAATTAAGGCAAGCTCGAAGAATTCATGCAGATGACGCCGACCTTCACTGCTGTCCAGAAAGGAAAGGCCCCCGAGATTGCTGAAGCCCCTGCTAAGGCCGTACCATCCTCAGGCCCCAGTCAACCAAGACGCCCTTATCCTCCGGCCACCAGGACGATCAATGCGATCTTTAGCATTGACCCTACAGCCCGCCGCCAAGTAGTTGAGGTTGGCGGTATTTGTGAGCAACATTCTTCATCTATTCCCCTTACTTTCTGCAGTGGAGATCTCCCCCAGCAGGGTAATCTGCATAACGACCCGATTGTGGTCGTGGCCACATAGCTGACTTCGATGTTCGACGGGTACTCCTCGACTGTGGGAGCGCCGCCGACATCTTGCTTGAGTCTGCCTTCCTCCAGATGGGACTCAAGGAGACGAACCTTCTCCGCGCTGGAACCACCTTGCTTGTTTTTTCCGTGGAGAGGGTTCAACCTCTGGGATTCGTCATCTTGCCTATATCCTTTGGTGATGATAACGGCTACGCTATAAGTATGGTCAACTTTGCCGTCATCAGAGCTAAGTCAGGCTATAACGCCATCCTTGGAAGGATGACGCTAAATTCCTTCGGGATGGTGATTTCCACACCTCACCTATGCGCAAAGTTCCCGACCTCTAGTGGCGTTGTCACCATCAGAGGAGACGCCAGGCAGGCTACTCACTGTTTCCAAATAGCAGCACAACTTGTAGTCGATCAGCTGGATCCCAGAGAGTCTCAGCCAGTTGTACCATAGGAAGGGATCATCAATGTAACCTTAGGAGGAGAAGATTCTCCTAAAATTGTAAATATATCATCTTCATTGAATGACAAGCAGCAGGCGGAAGTCATCGCCTTGCTTTCTGAGTACATTGATGTTTTTGCATGGTCTCCTGAGGATGTTACAGGCGTCGACAGGGCTATCTGCGAGCATCATTTGAACATATCCGAAACTTCCTCCCCTATAGCACAAAAGAAAAGGGTAATGGCAGGGGAAAGACAGAACGCCATCAAAGAAGAACTTAACAAATTACTTGGAGCAGGCTATATCAAGGAGGTTCAGTACCCTCAATGGCTAACCAACATAGTCATGGTGAGAAAGGCCAACGGAAAGTGGAGAATGTGTGTAGACTTCCGGATATTAAACCAAGCCTGCCCCAAAGACACTTACCCCCTCCCTCGCATTGATATGATGGTAGACTGTACCTTCGGATACGAGGTTATGAGCTTTCTGGACACTTTCTCTGGGTACCATCAGATCCGAATGGCCAAAGAAGATGAAGAGAAGACTGCCTTCATCACTGACTACGGCATATACTGCTATAACGTCATGCCCTTCGGTCTCAAAAATGTCGGTGCTACCTACCAGCGCATGATCGATGCCGTCTTCAAAGACCAAAGGGGGAGAAATTTTGAAGCCTGTGTGGACGACATTCTGGTCAAAAGCAGAACCTTGGAAAAACACCTCAACGACCTCAGAGAAACACTCGACACCCTCCGAAGGTACAGCCTTAAGCTTAATCCCGCTGAGTGCACCTTCGGCGCAGTCTCGGGAAAATTTTTGGGCTATCTAGTTTCGGCCAGGGGAATAGAAGCCAATCCAAAAAAAATATCGGCTATCCTAAGCATGCCCTCTCCAAAAATGGCGAAGGAGATTCAAAAATTGGCAGGGCGATCAACAGCCTGAGAAGATTCATCTCGAAGGCCGGGGACCGATGTTCGTCGTTCTTTCGATGCCTGCGCAATAATAAGAGGGGCCAGTGGACCGACAAATGCGAAGCGGCTTTCACCGAGTTGAAGAAATATCTTACCTCGGCGCCGATATTAGTAGCACCAAGGGAAGGGACGGTCCTATCTCTTTACTTAGGAGTGTCCGACGCTGCGGTCTCGGTAGTCCTCCTAGACGATGACAAGGGGGTACAACATTCAATCTTTTACACCGGCCATGAGCTCCTAGACGCTGAAAGCCGATATCCTACAATGGAAAAGCTCGCTCTGGCTCTTCTGATGACGGCAAGGAAGCTGTGGTCATATTTCCAATCCCACACTATCCAGGTTGTCACTAACCAACCACTCCTAAAGATACCCTTGAGGTCTCGGGGAGATTGCTCAAATGGTCCATTGAACTGGGTGAATATAATATCAAATTTGTCCCACGAACAGCAATCAAGGCTCAGGCTCTGGTAGACTTCATCGCCGAGCTTTCTACTTCGGAGCTGCCACTCGCTAGGCTCCGAACAAATCTCTGGTCCCTTCATGTCGATGGTGCGTCTTGATCACAGTCCCAGGGGGCTGGGATTCTCCTAACCAGCCCAATGGGGGCCACCCTGCATCAAGCTGTGACACTTCGATTCAAAGCAACAAATAACCAGGTGGAGTATGAACCTCTCATTGCTGGACTGAACTTCGCACTCAGCATGGCTGTAAAGTGCATATAGGTGTTCATTGATTCCCAGTTGGTTGTCAACCAGGTGAACCGTGCATTTGAGACAAAGGACGAGGTTCTGAAGAGATATCTGCAACTGGCCCGGTCCTTGATCTCTCAATTCGAGAATTTTTCCTGTATATCCCCAGAGAGGAAAACCAAGTGGCTGATCGGCTCGCAAAGGAGGGGCTTCCTGACCTCCGACGGACTCAAACTTTCGAAAGGCCTAGTTTCGAATGCGCAGAAGTTTCCTCTGAGGAACGACCACCTTGCTGGATGGACAGGATCCTCGATTACTTAAAAGATGGGACCCAGCCCGATAACAGACAAGAGGCAAAGAAACTGAAATATGACAGTGCTAAATACACCCTTATCGATGGGGAACTGTATAGAAGATCTTACGCTAAACCCCTTACCAAGTGCTTGGGACCTGAGGAGGCCCAAAAGGTCATGGAATCTGTACATCGAGGGGAATGCGGAACCCACGCTCGTGGCAGAAGTCTGGTTATGCGAATCCTACGCCAAGGATTCTTCTGACCAAACATCCACAAGGACGCTTAGATATTTGTGGAAAAGTGTTCTCAATGCAAATACTACGCTGACATGAATAAGCAGCCTGCAGGCTATCTTAAACCCATTAATTTATCTTGGCCCTTTGCCATCTAGGGGCTGGACTTCCTAGGCCCAATGCTTACGGCCATGGAAAACTATAAGTGGATACTAGTCGCCGTTGACTACTTCACAAAGTGGATTGAGGCTAAACCACTTACTCAGCCTACCGCTCAGAATGTGGAGAATTTCCTATGGGCTAATATCATCTACAGATACGACGTACCAATGGTGGTCATCACTGACAACGGTACCCTGTTTGCTAATCAGCGAATCTACGACTTCTGTGGCAAGCACCAAATTAATCTTAAGTATGCATCCGTCTGGCATCCCCACACCAACGGGCAGGCAGAGGCCGCTAATAAAAATATCTTGAGCATCTTGAAGAAATGCCTTAATGGCGCCAAAGCTCGTTGGCCAGAAGAACTACAAGGCGCTCTCTGGGCCTACAACACAGCTCCTTCCGAGGTCACCCAGGAGTCTCCTTTCTCCCTTTCATTTGGAATAGACGCTGTTATACCAGTTGAGCTAGAGCATTACTCTCCCAGGGTGAAAACTGCAGCCAACTTCAAACTCGAGGATATACGAAACTGGGTGAGTGACAATAATGATTCATGGCGCATCGATCTAGACCTCTTTGAATAGAAGAGAGAACTGGCTGCACTCAAGCGTCTGGAGCACAAACATCGGATTAAAAGATATTTCAACCTCAAGGTTAATCCCAGGGCTTTCATCCAAGGAGACTTAGTACTTAAACGACGACTTCTTGCTAGCAGCAATTTAGGGGTTCCCAAACTTGAGCCCAACTGGGAAGGCCCTTATATCGTGCGCGAGGTTGCTGGACCTAACGCATATTATCTTATGATTTCTGAAGGCATCCAGCTTCCCAGAACTTGGAGTGGGGATGATCTAAAGAAATTCTATGCCTAATTCTTGGCAGCAGTTCATCTTTATACTTCTTATACATCATTCACCTGTACAGATTCACTCAGAAAGTCATTATGAAAAGAGGCATTCCTTATCGAACACATCTGGGTTTTCTTTTGTTTCTTTCAAAAGCATATCCGGATTTCTGCTGAGGTTCTTGAAAGCGGCGGATCTTATGCCGGTTAAATATCGATATCAAGCCTAACATCGCTCAGGTATGATTTCAAACCCCAAGTCTCGACCATCGTACCCGAGGCTCTGAACCTCGCACAAGATGGTTCCTCATAACTAACTTTCCATATATGGCGGTCACTGAGCCTAGTTACGCCTGGCAGGCGGGGTTTCCTACGTACATCTGGGACCCTTCCATAAGTCTATCTGGCTAGCGAAAGATCTGAAGGCCTTCTCGTAATCTTAGGGCAGTCCATGACATCTACTCATGGTATAGGTCCCCCCTAAGCAGAGTGCCTTCGCTTCCCACTAGGATCTGCCGTTCCAAGGGGGTCAGCTCTTGCCTCAAGTACAAACATCAATCACGGTGTTTCAGACGATCAAGTTCTTTTGGCATTGAGTTAGATAACTCCTCCTAGGCAGGATCTCCACTACTATTATTGTTACTTCTTTCCTGTGCAGGTATGCAAAGGAGAATTCTTTAATCCAAATTCGGATATCCCCTAGGTCAGCCCTTGCCTCAGGAGCAAACATCGAATACGATATTTCAGATCCTTTTGGCACTGGGTCAGATAACTCCTCTTGGGCGGGATCTCTCCTACTGACGTTACACACCCTCTACATGGGTCTGTAAAGTTTCAGAAGTCAAAATCGGGGTATTCTACATAATTCAAAGTTCTTTATTATCCTATTAAAGGGTTTTCTCAGAATTACAGTCAGAATATCTCAAGTTTCATGCAAAGGTACCTGTTCATTTCATACACATCAGAAATGAAAAGCAAGGTAAACTTTTTATTAATTTTCAAAGATTACAAAAATTAGGATTACAATTCACTTATCTTACAAGGAGAATGGGTTACCCTCTACTGATCCCATCCAAAAGGCTGAATACATGATGGATGAGGTCATCGGTTAAGTTGAAACCCTCCTCCCTATAAGTAGGATCAGCGGCCATGCAAGGAAAAGGATTCACTTCTTCAAGTTCGGCGACAGTAACCTTACCCCCTTGGATCAAAGTGGAAGCCAATCCCTCCCATGATCGCTTGATCCCTTCTAATCTTAATTTTCTGCACGATAAACTCGTCTTGTAGGCCTCCACAGCAGCCGTAGACCTCTCTACGACAACGGCCTCTTGGTGTTCGGCGACATCAACGAGCTTCTTCTGCAGGGCTTTATTGTCAGCTTGGCGGACTGCAAGTTCCTCCTGCAGCTTAGCCTTCTCCTCCTGTGCCTTAACCTTTTTCTCCTGGGCAGCATTAAGCTGAGAAGACTTTGCTGCAAGCCGGGCCTTCAAGGCCTCGATCTCTTCATCCCTTTGATGAAGCTGAGATCCTTGCTCCAGCACCTGCTCCTCGATCCTCAGAGCCCTGTTCAAAGCCAGCGGCAAGCGAGCAAGAACCTGCAGCGAAAACAAGTCAGTTTGCAAGATTAAAACAGAAAAGGAAACCTGAAAAAGGGTCCTTACCGTAGCTATCCTATTGGCGTACCTTGAGTACAGCTCTGGTGTGGAGGTCTTCTCCATTTTCTCCTCCAAATCCTTTGACACCAGGTCGCTTCCTAGAGCCAAGCCTACTTCTCCCCGATAGACTCGGCCCTTATTCTCAGATGGTACGGTGACGACGGTCAGTCTTCTGTCATCCCCTTTCATCCTCACCGCCATTCTTGTACCTTCGTCCCCAAAGATTCCGGCAAAGTTAGTGCTGTAGGGGGGCTCCACACTCCGTTGCCAGTCATGTTCTCCCCCGGCAGCGAAACCTTCCTCCTCCACACTCCTCGCCTTCTTTTGTGGGGGCTCGGGGTCTGTATTTCCAGAGGGACCCCTTTTCTCTCCATCGACCTCCCTGGGGACCAGCTCCAGACAAGGTCCCTCCATCCTCTCCTTCTCTTAACCTTTGTCGGCCTTGTTCCCTTCCTCCTTTTCCCCTATAGCAATCCCTGTAACACCTTTATGGATTGCCTGGGGCTTGGCGGCTGGCATGGGTTCCTTTCCCTTTCCCATATACCCCAGCTCAGCCAAAGTTTTTCTGTCGTCTGTAACATCCTCAGGGGAGGATACCACATCGACAATGGTTCCACCGCAGACCGGCTCTGGAACCATTATCTCTTCCCCTTCCTCCACCTCAGTAACCTCTTTACTGAGTTGGGTGGCAGGAGGTTGCCCCCTCCTAGCCCTCTTCATCACGACAGCGCCAGGAGGGGGGATGACTTCCTTGAGGACGCTGTATCCCAAGGCCTTGGCATGTAAGGATATATCGTTCCTCACGTGCCTGAGGAAGTCCTTTAGGGGCCAGCTCTGCCCCTTCAACTTCTCCAAAGCCTTCTGGGTAGCTTGCTCTGCCACTTGGCGTCGCCGATGAACTCAGGAGGGCACACCCTAGGCATCAAGGGGATTCCCAAGTCCCCTCCGACGAAGAAGTAGTAGTCCCTCTAGTCTGAATGAGAACTACTCGCTTCTGAGAACATTGTCTTCCTCGTTTTTGACTGCAAGGCCAGGCACCCCCCATACCTTGGCACCACCATCCAACTGAATAGACTCCTAAACAACATCAGAGTCCATAGTATCCCTTGAGCTTGTAGCAGCTTCAAAAAGGAATACACATAGGCAATGGCGTTGGGGGAGAGTTGCACCGGGACGAGCTGGAAGGAGTTCAGGATCTCCTTAAACTCCGGTTGTGGCAACAACATCAAACCATACTCCACCTGAGCACGGTATACGCAAACGGCTCGGGAGGACGGTTCAGTCGGAGGTCAGCGGCAGGGGGGATAATCGTCAGGTTGGGGTTTCCCCTAAACCCTTTGGTCGTGTTGAGCACCTCGTGCTCCATTAGGAGACTCTCCTGATAACTGGTATCCTTGTGGAATTAGTTGGCCAGTTCGGCCCACTCAATCTCTCCTCCTCCCATGGCTTAATCTCACAGGGAACGGGGAGAAGTCTTTTCTTTTTTCTCTCTTAGAGTTTGGAGATGAATAGGCGCACCAACTGCCCCTCTTGAGGGAACCCTTTTATGGGAAACAGCTGTGTCCTTTCATCTTCTGACTGTCTGATCTCCTCGATTAGCATGCGAGCACAATCGGGTTGCTCGTACCCTTTGAAAATTGAAGCGATGCACGGTTCTCGAAGCATCGCTTCTCCCCGTTTCGTCGTATATCGTCCACGATAGCTTACTATCGTGCACGGTAGTTCAAGATGGTTATTTTTATCACTATCGATGCTTTATAATCGTGCATGAGGATGATAACTTTACCTTTCTTTACTTAGAATTTATCATTGATTTCATACTTTCACACTTATGGATTCTTGTTCTCTCTTTTCTAACCTCGTGATACCTGTTTCGAAACACAAAGGAAAAAAAGTACAAACAGAATTCATCAGACAAGTTTTTGAAAGAAAAATATATTTCATTTATGATAAAACTTGTTACAATTACATTTTCTCTGTTCTTACATGTTTCTCTCATGAGTACAGGAAAAATAAAGAAAATACAAGGCTTCAGAACTTAGACGCCGAACGTAATAGCTTTGATCTCGAAATTGGGGGAACCTCCCTCTTTGAGACCAATCTATTACTCTCCTGACCACCGGCAACAGATCACCCTGGGAACCGCCAGACTTCATCCTAACTCGATGATGGTTCCGTCAAACGTAGGTGTTGATGATAAGGCTAAGAAGCTGCTAGAACTCCTACCTCGACTATAGTTCCTTCAAACATAAGGTGTTGATGATTAGGTTGAGGAACTAGCCTAGGGCGGAGGCGGGTCACTTCTGGCTCCCTGGTTGATCTTACTGCTGAGCTTCTTGAGGAACCCTCCAGCCTAGCCATCTGGCCTCAAGAGGAGTGGTTTGGCCTTCTTCAGGACTCCTACGAAGGGGGGATAAATGATATCCCCAGCCAGCATAGGATCTTGGCGGAAGAATCTCCTCCGGGCAGTGGCTCCCAACATCGAAGAACCTGTCTGGTCCCTTTGGGCCACAGAAGGGAAGAACCGCAAGACTCCTAATATTCTCCTGATTCAAGATGCTTGCATCGACCAATGTCTGCAGAAGGACATCAAAAGCGGCCTGACTCTTCACATGATGGCCCATCGGCGAGGCACTGACGATCTTCACCGCCCTCCTCACCGCTTCTTCCAGATCCTCCATACGTCGTCCCCGCCATCCAGAGCTGTTCTCTACTAGGGCCCGCAAGGAGTGGACTTCAGACTTCAGCAACTCCTCCCGGCGACGAGCTTCGGAGGCCGCTTCCCTCGCCCCCAATGAAACCTCTCTGGCCTTGGCGAGCTCATCCTTTAGCCACCTCCTCTCCTCTTTCAAAGCCTTCTTCTAATCATCTAACTCTCTTATTCTCTTTTGAAGGTCTTTGACATGAGCAGAATGGGCCTGATTCACATTCGACAGGCTGCGGTGGAACTCGCCCCTCGCAGCCTCACTTTTACTAGCCCATTCTGCATTATTCAGAGCCAGAAAAGCCAACTTGTCTTTCAGTTTGTACAGCTTCTCTAGCTCCTCCCTGTGATCATTTTGAGAGCGCTTTGTGACTTATAGTAAAGCACCCTCCAGCTCCTTTATCCTCTAAAGGTGGCAAGTCTCCTTTTCCTCCTTACCCTTCAGGGATCTCACCACCTCCAGAACCTTGGAGGTATTCCCCAGAATCTTCTCCTCTTCCCGCCTTATTTCGAATAATCTTTCCCCCAGCACACTTCATGACCCTCCAACACCATGGACAACACTGGAGGTAGCTGGGGGGACCCTTTCCTTCTCCTTAATCGCCTCTTTCATCTTACCCCCTGGCCCTTCAATGCCAGGAGCGCTTTCGGGAGCAATCTGGGAGGGTGTTTCCTTCCTCCCCTTAATCACCTCCTCCATCTTGCTGCCTTCCTCTTTCTTGCCCTTCTCTTCCTTCTCCATAGCTTGTATAACGCATTTATACTACAATGATATGTGACGAATATATCTCAAAAAATCTGTATTCAGTTTAAAGACTTCAAAATATTGTGAAATAATTCCATAATTATTGGTATTCAATTAAAGTGCCATGATATATATGTCGAATTATTTTCTAAATGCACTTATTCAACAGAAATACGTCAATATAATAATAAAGACTTATAAGAACTATCAATATTCCTTTACAATATCTTAATATGTTGATCTAGTGTCCAAATACTAATATTCTATTCCAATGCATAAAAGTAACATCAAATAGTTGTATAATTACAAATATCTTGTTAAAATAATATGAAATATAATGAATCACTCACCAAATTCAAGTATTTCAACTTAAATTCAACGATATAGTGATAAATTGTTAAATAACTATCATGGCTCAGTTACATTTCACTAATATGTATCGAATGGGTCTCTAAATGAGCGCATTTAATTGAAATACATCAATATATAGTTAAATTGATGTATAATTGCCAGTATTTATTTAAAATACTTTGGTATGTGTCGAACTAATCTCTAAATACATTTATTCTCTAGAAATAAATCGACAAAACATTGATTTATTATAAAATTGCTAGTATTATATTAAAATGCCTTAATATATAACGAATCGGTACCTAAATGCAAATACTAAGTTCGAGTACAATAAAATAGCACCGAATAAGCATATAAGTCTAAATATTCAATTAAACTATTTTGAAATATAATTAATTAGTCTCTAAATACGTGTATCCAGTTGAATTGCATCGATAAAGCAAAGAATAGATATTACATTATCAATATTCTTTTAAACAATCATGATATGTAATGAATCTTTATCTAAATACTCATATTCTACTTAAATATAATGAAGTAGTGTTGAATAGCCGTAGAATTGCAGAAATTTAGTTAAAGAACTGAAAATACAATGAATTCATCTATAATTGTGAGTGTTTAGCTTACATTCGTTGATATTGTAATAAAAAATCATTTTATTGCTGATATTTAAATACAATATGGTGATATGTAACGAATGTGTCTCTAAAAGCATATAATTAGTTGTAATATATTAATATATTATTAAATACTTGTATGGTTATTGTTATTCAAATAAAATACCTCTTCATGTATTGAATTAGTCTCTAAATGCGTGAATTCAGTTAAAATAAACTTACATGACAGAGAATAATTGTAAAATTACTAGTATTTTATTAAAATATATTAATATGGAACAAATTCATGTCTAAATGCTAATATTTAGATCAAATTATGAAAATGACATTGAATCATTATACTATGGCAAGTATTTCTTGAAAATAGCTTGAAATGCACCAAAAACAAATCTATAAGTATGTGTATTCAGCTGAAATTCATTAATATAATAATATATTATTATATAATCACTAGCATTTAGTTAAAATAGGTTAATGTATAACTAATAGGCCTCTATAAGAGTTTAGTTAGTTAAAATACATTAATATTTTATCAAATTATTATATAATTATTAGTATTCATTTAAAATACTTTGATATATATCTAATTAGTTTTTAAAAGCATGTATTCACCCGAACTACATTAATATAATTATAAGTAGTTGTAAATTTATCAATATTATTGCACAATATCTTAATATATAACAAAGAAGTGTCTAAAGTGTTAGTATTTTATTCAAATATTATCAAATAGTATCGAGTAGCTATATATTTGCAAGCATTCAATTAAAATAAATGAAAATATAATAAATCGGTTTACAAATATTGTTCAACTTAAAGTTACTGATATTGTAATTAATAGTTGTATAATTGCTAGTAGTTAATAATAATACACTAGTATAAAATAAATCTGCATGCAATTGAAATACATTGATGTATCTTTAAATAGTTTTATGTCATTTGGTATTTAATTAAAGTATAATTTTTCGTATTAAATTAGTCTTTAAAGATATGTATTCATTTAATGTATGTTGATATAGCAATGAATAACTAAAAATTACTAATATTCTGTTAAAATATCTGAAAATATACTGGATCAGTTCCTAAATACTAATAGTTAGTGCAAATTCATGGAAATAGCATTAAATAGTTCTACAATTACAAATATTCAGTTAAAATAACTTGAAATGTAACGAACCAGTCTCTAAATACGTGTATTCAGCATAAATTCATCGATATAAAAATAAACATTATGTTAATTGTATTGTTCAAATTAAAATACATTAATGTTGTAATGAATAAGTCTCTAAAGTCAAGTATTTAGTTAAAATATATCGATATATCATCAAAAAATTGTATAGTTGCTGGTTTTCAATTTAAATATCATGATATGCATCGAATTAGCCTCTAAAAGCATGTATAATGTCAAAATACAATAATATAATTTTAAGTAGCCCTGAATGCATGCATTTAAGGACCAATTCATGACATTTATTGATATTTTAAAATGATATAAGAATGAATAATTGCATAATACATTCAATTATAACATAATGATATAAAATGAATCTATTTCTAAACGTGTATTTTCAAATAAAATACTTCAATGTATCAACAAATAATTATATAATCACATGTATTCAATTATACTTCCACGATATATGTATCAAATTGGTCTTTAAATACGTATATTAAGCAGAAATGCGTAGATATAACAATGAACAGTCATAAAATTATTAATATTCTGTTAACATATCTTGATTTATGGTATCTAAGTACGAGTATTTTGTTGAAATATATTGTAATAATATCAAATAGTTATATAATTGAACTTATAACTAAACTTATCTAGTTAAAATAATTGAGAATGTAATAAATTAGTCTACAAATACATGTTTTTTGCTTAAATTCATGATATAACATTGAATTATTATGTAATTGCTGGTGTTTTGTCGTATCTGTCTCTAAAAATATATATTCAGCTGTAGTGCATTGATATTATTGAATAGTTACGTAATTTCTGGTATTCAACTCAAATACTCTATTATCTATCGAATTTATGTCTAAATGATGGTATTAAATTGGGATACATCGATACAACAATGATTAAGTGTAAAATTATATATATTCTATTAAAAAATATGATATGTATCAAATAGATGTTTAAATAGTCATATTTTATTTAAATACATAGAAATTATATCGAATAGCTATGTAATTACAAGTATTTTATTAAAATAAATGGAAATATAACTAATCGGTATATAAATACCTATATTCAACTTAAATTCATTGATATAGTAATTAACTGTTATATAATTACTAGTATTCAGTTATATTACAATGATATGCAACGAATATGTCTCAAAAAGCATATATTTAATTGAAAGACTTTAAAATGTTGTGAAATAATTCAATAATTACTGATATTCAGTTAAAGTACCTTGATATATAATGTATTGGTCTCTAAATACACTTATTCAGTAGAAATACATCAATAGAAGAATAAATAGTTATGAAAGTTACTAGAATTCCTTTAAAACATATTGATATGTATTGATCTAGTGTCCAAATACTAGTATTTTATTCAAATACATGAAAGTAGTATCAAATAATTATATAATTACAAAGTTCTAGTTAAAATATTATGAAATATACTAAATCACTCTCAAAATTCAGGTATTCAATTTAAATTCATTGTTATAGCAATAAATTGTTAAATCATTCTCATGGTTCAGTTAACATTCAAAAGTACGTCTCAACAAGTCTCTAAGAGAGCATATTTAGTTAAAATTCATCAATATATCATTAAATAGGTGTATAACTTTCAGTATTTATTTAACATACCTTGGCATGTATCGAACTAGTCTGTAAATATACTCATTCAGTATAAATACATCAATATAACATTGAGTAGTTATAAAAGTGCTAGTATTATAAAAAACTACATTAATATAGAATGATTCGGTCCTTAAATGTAAATATTATGTTTGAGTACAACAAAACAGTATCAAATAATCAGTTAAAATAACTTGAAATGTAATGCATTAGTCTCTAAATGAGTGTATTTAGATGAATTGCTTCGATATAGGAATGAATAGATATTAAATTATCGATATTCTATTAAAAAATAATGATATGTAACGAATCTATGTCTAAATGCTATAATAATTCAGGCCAAATATAATGAAATAGTATCGAATAGCTGTATAATTACAAGAATTTAGTTAAGGTACTAGAAATAGAATGAATCCGTCTACAAATGCGAGTGTTCACCCTAAATTCATTGATATTGCAATGAAAAGTTTTTTAATTGTTGGTATTTAAGTACAATATAGTGATATGTAACGAATGTGTCTCTAAAAGCATGTAGTCAGTTGAAATACATTGATATATCATAAAATAATTATATTATTATTCATATTCAACTAAAATACTTAATAATACACTAATATATAACAAATCTATCTCTAAAGGCATGTATGTTGTTGAAATACATTGATATATCTTTAAATAATTGTATAACGTTTGGTAGTCAATTAAAGTACAACTTTACGTATTGAGTTAGTCTTCAAATATTTGTATCCAGTTAAGGTACGTTGATGTTACAATGAATAGCTGAAACTTACTATTATTCATTTGAAATATCTCAAAATATAATGAACCGGTACCTAAATAGTAAAGTTAGTGCGAATGCGTGGGAATAGCATTAAATAGTTCTATAATCACAAATATTCAGTTAAAATAACTTGAAATGTAACTAACTGGTCTCTAAATACATGTATTCAATATACAGTTATCGATATAACAATAAATATTATGTAATTGCATTGTTCAATTAAAATACATAAATGTTGTAATGAACATGTATCTAAAGTCATGTGTTTTGTTAAAATATAGTGATATATAATCAAAAAGTTGTATAGTTGCTAGAATTCTTGTTAAACACCATGATATGCATCGAATAAGCCTCTAAAGGCTCGTATAATATTGAAATACAATAATATAATTATAAGTAGCTGTAAAATTATCAGTGTTTTGTTAAAATCTCATGATATATAACCAAAAGGTTTTTAAATACTAGTATTCTGTTGAAATAAATTCGAATAATATTAAGTAATTGCATAATTACAACAATTCAGTTAAAATAACTAGAAATGTAAGAAAATGGTCTCCAAATACGTGCATTCAGGTTAGATACATCCATATCAAATTGAATAATTCAAAAATTGCTGGCATTCTATTATAATATAATAAATTAACTAAAATACATCGATGTATCAACAAATAATTATACAATCACGTGTATTAAATTAAACTTCCTTGATATATATCAAATTAGTCTCTAAATACATGTATTAAGTTGAAATACATCAACATAACAATAAATAGTAATAAAATTGTTAATATTATGTTAAAATATCTTGATTTATATCAAATCAGTTTCTAAATACGAGTATTCTATTTGAATATTTTGTAATAGTATCAAATAGTTACATAATTGAAATTATCAAGTTAAAATAATTGAGAATGTATTGAATCAGCCTACAAATAAATGCATTTTGCTTAAATTCATGATATTGCAATGAACTGTTGTGTAATTACTAGTGTTCAAACATAATAGGTTGTGATGTTTCATATTTGTCTTTAAAAACAGGTATTCAATTGTATTGTATTGATATATCTTTGAATAGTTATGCAGTTTCTGGTGTTCCACTCAAATAGCTATATATCTATCGAATTTATCTCTAAATACGTGTATTAAATTGAGATACCTCAATATAGTTTGAATAAATATAAAATTATATACATATTCTATTAAACAAACATGATTTGAAACAAATCGATGTTTAAATGATAGTATTTTATATAACTACATATAAATAGTATCAAATAACTATGTAATTGCATGTATTCAGTTAAAATAAATGAAAATATAATAGAATTATTCTATAAATGTTTGTATTCAACTTAAATTTATCGATATAGCAATGAATAGCTTGTATAGCGCATTTATACTACAATGATATGTGACGAATATATCTCAAAAAATCTGTATTCAGTTTAAAGACTTCAAAATATTGTGAAATAATTCCATAATTATTGGTATTCAATTAAAGTGCCATGATATACATGTCGAATTGTTCTCTAAATGCACTTATTCAACAGAAATACGTCAATATAATAATAAAGACTTATAAGAACTATCAATATTCCTTTACAATATCTTAATATGTTGATCTAGTGTCCAAATACTAATATTCTATTCCAATGCATAAAAGTAACATTAAATAGTTGTATAATTACAAATATCTTGTTAAAATAATATGAAATATAATGAATCACTCACCAAATTCAAGTATTTCAACTTAAATTCAACGATATAGTGATAAATTGTTAAATAACTATCATGGCTCAGTTACATTTCACTAATATGTATCGAATGGGTCTCTAAATGAGCGCATTTAATTGAAATACATCAATATATAGTTAAATTGATGTATAATTGCCAGTATTTATTTAAAATACTTTGGTATGTGTCGAACTAATCTCTAAATACATTTATTCTCTAGAAATAAATCGACAAAACATTGATTTATTATAAAATTATTAGTATTATATTAAAATGCCTTAATATATAACGAATCGGTACCTAAATGCAAATACTATGTTCGAGTACAATAAAATAGCACCGAATAAGCATATAAGTCTAAATATTCAATTAAACTATTTTGAAATATAATTAATTAGTCTCTAAATACGTGTATCTAGTTGAATTGCATCGATAAAGCAAAGAATAGATATTACATTATCAATATTCTTTTAAACAATCATGATATGTAATGAATCTATATCTAAATACTCGTATTCAGCTTAAATATAATGAAGTAGTGTTGAATAGCCGTAGAATTGCAGAAATTTAGTTAAAGAACTGAAAATACAATGAATTCGTCTATAATTGTGAGTGTTTAGCTTACATTCGGTGATATTGTAATAAAAAGTTGTTTTATTGCTGATATTTAAATACAATATGGTGACATGTAACGAATGTGTCTCTAAAAGCATAGTTAGTTGAAATATATTAATATAGCAATGAAATATTGTGTAATTGCTAGTGTTAAATCGTAATACAGCCAGATGCTTCGAATCTATCTTTAAAATTTGTATTCAGTTGTACTACATTGATATATCATTGAATAGTCATGCAATTTCTGGTATTCAATTAAAATACCCTAGTATCTTTTGAGTTTATTTCTAAATACGAGTATTAAATTGAGATACATCAATTTGACAATGAATATGTATAAAATTATATATATTCTACTAAAAAAATAATATGTATCAAATCAAGGTTTAAATGCTAGTATTTTATTTAAATACATAGAAATACTATTAAATAATTATATAATTGCAAATATTTAGTTAAAATAAATGAAAATATAATGAATCAGTTTATAAATATTTGTATTCAAATTATCAATATAGAAATAAGTAATTGTATAATTACTAGTATTCAGTCATATTACAATGATATGTGATGAATATGTCTCAAAAACATGTATTAATTGAAAGACTTCAAAATATCATAAAATAATTCCATAATTACTGATGTTCAATTAGAGGACCTTAATGTACAATGGATTGTCTGTATATGCACTTATTCGGTAGAAATACATCAATATGATAATAAATTGTTATAAAATTTATCAATATTCTCTTAAAATATCTTCATATGCATTGATTTAGTGTCCAAATACTAGTATTCTATTCAAATACATGAAAGTAGCATCAAATAATTGTATAATTGTAAATATCTAGTTAAAATAAAATGAAATATAATGAATCACTCTCCAAATTTAAGTATTCAATTTAAACTCATCGATATAATAATAAATTGTTAAAAACTTGTCAAAGTTCAGTATAACTTCATTATTATGCATCGAACAAGTATTTAAATGAGTGTATTTAGTTGAAATATGTCAATATATCATTAAATAGCTTTATAATTGTCAGTATTTATTTAAAATACTATGGTATGTATCAAACTAGTTTCTAAATGCATTCATTCAATAGAAATACATCGATATAATATTGAATAGTTATAAAATTATTAGTATAATATTAAATTACTTTAATATGTAATGAATCGGTCTCTAAATGTAAATATTATATTTGAATATAATAAAATAGTTTCGAATATTCATTATTATATCCAAAAATTTAAATTGAATACAAATATTTATAGAATGATTCATTATATTTCTATTTATTTTAACCGAATACATGCAATTACATAGCTATTCAATATTTTTTGTATTAAAAAATACTATCATTTAAACTTTGATTTGTTACAAATCATATTGTTTTAATAGAATATATATAATTTTACACCTATTCATTGTTATTTCGAGATATCTCAGTTTAATACTCATATTTCTGATAAATTCGGTTGATATATGGGCATTTGAGTTGAATACCAGAAACTACATAACTATTCAATAATATATCAATACAATACAATTGAATACCTGTTTTTAGAGACAAATGTGATACACCTCAACGTATTATAACTGACCACCTATAATTACACAACAATTCATTGCTATATCATGAATTTAAGCAAAATAAATGTATTTGTTGACTAATTCATTACATTCTAGTTATTTTAACTTGATAATTTCAAGTATGAAACTATTTGGTATTTAAATAGAATACTCGTATTTAGAGACTGATTTGTTATATATCAAGATATTTTAATATAATATTAAAATTGTATACTATTTATTATCATGTCAATGTATTTTAAGACTAATTTGATATATATCAAAGTATTATAAATGAATACCAATAATGATACACTAATGTGATGAAATATCGATGTGTTTTATCTAACTGCACTCTTTTAGAGGGCTATTCGCTACGTATTAATCTATTTTAATTGAACACTAGCGATTATACAACTATATGTTATTATATTGATAAATGTAAGCTAAATACACATATTTATAAACATATTTTGGTACGTCTCCTGTTATTTTCTCGAAATAGTTGCGATTGTATTATTATTCGATGCACTTTTCATGTATTTGATTTAAATGTTAGCATTTAGACACCAATTCATTACATATTGAGATATTTTAATGGAATAGTAATAATTTTATAATTATTTATTATTATTTAAGTTTATTTTAACAGAATTCACACATTTAGAGACAAATGTAACACAAAAAAAGTATTTTAATTAAATATTAGTAATCACACAATTATTTAATGATATTTATATTTTTCGACAAACTACAATCTTTTAGAGTTAAATTCATTATATATCACCATATTGTGTTTAAACACCAGTAACTAAATAACTTTTCGCTGCAATATCAACGAATTTAAGCTGAACACTCACATTTGTGGATGAATTCATTATAGTTTTAGTTATTTAACTAAATTCTTACAATTTTACAGCTGTTCAATATTGTTTCATTGTATTTGAGCTGATTATTAGCATTTAGACATAGATTCATTATATATCTTAATTTTTTAATGGAATACAAATAATTTTATATCTATTTATTACTATATCGATGCAATTCAACTGAATATATTTATAGACTAATTCATTACATTTCAAGTTATTTTAACTAAATATTTAGACTTATATGATTATTCGAAACTATTTTATTATATTCAAATATAATATTTACATTTAGAGACCGATTCGTTACATATTAAAGTAATTTAATATTATACTAATAATTTTATAACTATTCAATATTATATCGATGTATTTCTATTGAATGAATGCATTTAGAAACTAGTTTGATACATACCATAGTATTTTAAATAAATACTGACAATTATAAAGCTATTTAATGATATATTGACATATTTCAACTAAATACACTCATTTAAATACTTGTTCGATGCATAATAATGAAGTTATACTGAACTTTGACAAGTTTTTAACAATTTATTATTATATCGATGAGTTTAAATTGAATACTTAAATTTGGAGAGTGATTCATTATATTTCATTTTATTTTAACTAGATATTTACAATTATACAATTATTTGATGCTACTTTCATGTATTTGAATAGAATACTAGTATTTGGACACTAAATCAATGCATATGAAGATATTTTAAGAGAATATTGATAAATTTTATAACAATTTATTATCATATTGACGTATTTCTACCGAATAAGTGCATATACAGACAATCCATTGTACATTAAGGTCCTCTAATTGAACATCAGTAATTATGGAATTATTTTATGATATTTTGAAGTCTTTCAATTAATACATATTTTTGAGACATATTCATCACATATCATTGTAATATGACTGAATACTAGTAATTATACAATTACTTATTTCTATATTGATAATTTAAGTTGAATACAAATATTTATAAACTGATTCATTACATTTTCATTTATTTTAACTAAATACTTGCAATTATATAATTATTTAATAGTATTTCTATGTATTTAAATAAAATACTAGCATTTAAACCTTGATTTGATACATATTATTTTTTTAGTAGAATATATATAATTTTATACATATTCATTGTCAGATTGATGTATCTCAATTTAATACTCATATTTAGAAATAAACTCAAAAGATACTAGGGTATTTTAATTGAATACCAGAAATTACATGACTATTCAATGATATATCAATGCAGTACAACTGAATACATATTTTAAACGATAGATTCGAAGCATCTGGCTGTATTACGATTTAACACTAGCAATTACACAATATTTCATTGCTATGTCATGAATTTAAGCAAAATACATATATTTATAGACTGATTCGTTACATTATCAATTATTTTAACTTGATAATTTCGATTATATAATTATTTAATACTATTAGAATGTATTTGAACAGAATACACACATTAAGGCACCTATTGGTTATATTTCAAGATATGTTAATAGAATATTAATGATTTTGTGACTATTCTTTGTTATGTCAATGTATTTCAATTTATTACATGTATTTAGAGACCAATTTAATATATTTCAAAGAAATTTACTTGAATACCAGTAATTATATAATTATTTATTGATATATCGATAAATTTTAATTGAATACACACTTTTGGAGATAGATTTATTGCATATCATTATATTATAACTGAATGGCAGTAATTTTGCAATTATTCTTTCCCATATCGATGTATTTCATTTGAATGCACACATTTAGAGACCAATTTATTCTATTTCTAGTTATTTTAACTGAATAATTACAGTTATGCAACTATTCGATACTATTTTTTTCTATTTGAATAGAATACTATTATTTAAAAACTTATTTGTCATATATTATGAGATTTTAATAGAATAGAGATAGTTTTACGGCAACTTATTATTATATCATTGTATTTCAATATTGTACAAGCTTTTAGAGGCTAATTTGATGCATAGTATTTTAATAAATACCAGCAACTATGAACCGTTTTGATGATATATTGATATCTTTTTAATTAAATACATGCCTTTAAAGACTTATTCATTACAACATTAATGCATTTTAATAAAACAATGTAGTTACATAATGTTTATTATTATATTGATGAATTTATATTGAATACACATATTTAGAGACTAGTTTATTACATTTCAAGTTATTTTAACTGAATATTTGTTCTTGTACTGTCATTGAATGCTATTTTCACATATTTATACTAACTATTACCATTTAAATACTAATTCATTATATTTTGAGATATTTTAGTGAAACATAAGTAATTTTACAGCTATTTATTATTATATCAATATATTTTAATAAAATACGCATATCTAAAAACTAATTCAATACGTAAAATCATACTTTCACTGAATACCAAAAGTTATACATCTATTTAAATGCTCATTAATGTATTTCAACTGAATACAAATCTTCAGAGATAGATTTATTTTATATCAGTGTATTATAATAGACTACTGGCAATTATATAATTATTTACTAATATATCAACTAATTTAAGTTGAATACGCACATTTCTAAACTAGTTTATCATATTTACAATTATTTTTAGTGAAGACTTACAATTATATAGCTATTCAGTGTTATTTCATACTATTTAAATAAAATACTAGCACTTAGAGGCTAATTCATTATATATTAAGATAGTTTATAATAATACTGATAATTTTATAATTATTTATTATTATATCAACGTATTTCACCAATATACGTGCATTTACAGACTTGATATTTACAATTATATAACTATTCAATGCTATTTCAATCTTTTTCAAAAAAATGTTGACATTTAAAGATCGATTTGTTAAAAATTAAAATATTTTAAAGGAATTGTAGTATTATAACAACTACAAATAATTATATTGATGTATTTCACCTGAGTATGTGCTTTCAGAGACTAATTTAATATATAGTACATTCTTTTAATGAAATATTGATGTATTTTTATTTAAATACATGCTTTTAGCCTGTGTCACACATTCAGAGACCAATTCATTACATTTCTAGTTATTTTAGCTGAATAGTTATAGTTATGTAAACTATTCAATACTATTCAAATTTATTTGAATAGAATACTAATATTTAAAAACCTA
Organism: Apostasia ramifera; assembly: GCA_019297695.1. Taxonomy (NCBI): domain Eukaryota; kingdom Viridiplantae; phylum Streptophyta; class Magnoliopsida; order Asparagales; family Orchidaceae; genus Apostasia; species Apostasia ramifera. The sequence continues at coordinate 273,595 of JAEMOT010000132.1, read as the reverse complement.
TTTATCATATATCATGTGGTTTTAATGGAATAGTGATAGTTTTATGGCTACTTACAATTATATTGTTGTATTTCAACATTGAACAAGCTTTTAAAGGCTAATTCGATGCATATCACAGTGTTTTAGAAGAATACTAGTAACTATGCAATATTTTTGATGATATATCAATATATGTTAACTAAATACATGCCTTTAGAGGCTTATTCATTACAATATTAATGTATTTTAATTGAATAATGCAATTATATAATGTTTATTTTTATATCGATAAATTTATGTTGAATAAACATATTTAGAAATTAATTTATTATATTTCAAATTATTTTAACTAAATATCTGCTATTGTAGAACTACTTAATGCTATTTCCACGAATTCTAACTATTAGTATTTAGGCACTAATTCCATATATTTTGAGATACATTGGTGTATTTCAATTGAACATGTAGTTAGAAATAAAGTCATAAGATATCAAAGTATTTTACTTGAATATTGGCAATTACATAATACTTAGATAATATGTTGATTCATTTTAACTAAATATTTGTATTTCGGGACTTAATCTTTACAAATCAGGACGTTTCTACTGAGTACTTTTGAAAATACAACTAAACAATGACATATCAACATATTTGAAAAGAATACTTGCATTTATAAACCGATTTGTTATATTTCAAGTAATATACTCAAATAACGATAATTACACAACTATTAGTTCATTTATCAAAGTATTTCAGTAGAATACTAGCATCTCCACACCTAATAATTATGTATCATGGTATTTTAACTGAACGCAAGTGATTAGACACTATCAAAATATATATTGGCATATCGCAACTTAATAGTTTCATTTACAGACTATTTCAAAACATACATATATATTCTATGTATTTTGACTAATTCTCAAGTTAAGCTTGTATTTTATGATAGATCGAAAAATTTACATTAAATATTAATCTTTTGAGACCTATTCGACACATATTAAGGTATTTTAACTAAATACTAGCAATGTACATACTATTAGATGATATATCGACATATTTGCAAAACTTACTTTGTATTTAGAGAGTAACTTGTCAAATATCAAGGTATTTCAACTAAATAAAAATAATTATGTAATCTTTCAAAAATATATCAATATATTTTAATTAAAGTATTCAATTTAGTGACTGATTCACTACATATCTAAGCAATTTAAGTTAAAAATAATAATTATATAACTATTAGATAATATATCGATGTATTTTAACTGAATATTCACCTTCGGTGATCGATTCATGGCATATTAATATATTTTAATAAACTACTAGCATTTATATAACTTTCATATGATAAATAGATATTTTTATACTAAATATTTATATTTAGAGATGAACTACTCACATATGGGGGAAATTAGTTTGACTTCTAATAATTAAGCAAATATTCATTTATATATCGATGTATTGCTACTAATTACTTATATTTGGAGATTAATTTATTGCATATCAATATATTTTAAAGAATTATAGCTATTATACAATTAATGTATAATATATTATTGTATTTCATTTGAATATTTGAATTTAGGGACGGATTCATAACATACCAAACTATCTCAACAGAATAATGATAACTATAGAACGATTACATGATATATCAACTTTTTTTAACCGAAAACTTTTTACTTGAAGACTGATTCATTATATATCATGGTATTGTAGAAAGATAATTATATAATTGTTCGATGATATTTCAATGTATTTTCAACTGAATACTTATCTTTAAAGCCTAATTTATTACACAACAGATTAATTTCAGTGAATAATATGAATTATACAACTATTAGAGGGTGTATTTCTTCATTTGAACTTAATACTTGCATTTATAAACTAATTGTTTGCATATAAATATATTTTAATGGAATACTTGCAGCTATAACACTATTAAAGGGTCTTTTGACTTATTTTAATAGGATATCTGTATAAAAATAGATTCATTATATAATAAAATATTTCAATAGAATACTAGTAATTATATAAGTATTAAGTGAGGTAACAATATATTTAGATTGAAGACACACATTCAGAGACTAATAAGTCACATACCCAAGCAATTATACAATTATTCTATGATATTTCGATGTATTTCACCTAAATACTTGCAATTAGAAAATGATTCATTGTATATCAAGATATATACTTGAATATTGGCAATTTTGCTACTGTTAGATGATATATTAATCTATTTCAATTAAACACTTATATTAGAAATCAATTCGCCACATATTATGATATTTTAACTAAAAATAGACTTACATAATTATTCCACGATGTATTGATGTATTTCAAATCAAGAGTAATATTTCGAGATCAATTCATCATATATCAATGTATTTAACTAAGTAGTAATAATTATACAATTATTCGATAATATATGAACGTTTTTCAACTACATACTTGTATTTAGAAATTGATTCTTTACGAACCACATTAGTTTCAATGAATAATGAAAATTATACAATATTAAATAATAAATCAGTACATTTCAGTTGAATACTTGCCTTTCTAGATCGATTTCCTATGTCTTAAGATATTTTAACGAAACACTAACCATTATACGGCTGTTATATCATATATTACTACATTTAGGCTAAATAATAATATTCATAGATCAATTAACAGTAATTCTACCACAATTCGATGATATATCGATGTCATTCAAATAAATACCAACAATTAGATATTAAGTCGCAACATAACTAAGGAATTTTAACTAAATATTAGTAATTATATAATAATTAGAAGATATTTTGATGCATTTTAACTGAATACTTGCTTTTAGAGATTGTCATTACAAATTAAGCTTTTTCAGCTAATTAATAGAGGGAATAACACCACACGATGATAAATTAATGTATTTGAATAGAATATATACATTTATAGATCGATATGTCTCATATCTAGTTATGTTAACTAAATAATGAAAATTATAACTATTAGATCTTCAACTGAAGTATTTCAATAGAATGCTTGTATCTACAGACATATTCATTATGTACCAAGGTATGTTAATTGAACACGTGCAATTAGACAACTAGGATAAGATATATCAAAGTATTTCAGCTTAATATTTGCATTTAAAGACCATGTTGTTAGATATCCAAGTATTTTTATTGAATTTTAACAATTATATAGCTATTCTATAATATATCAGTGTATTTCGATTTAATATTTACATTTAAAGACTTATTTATTAAATATTAAGGAATTTTAATTGAATACTACTAATTTATACATCTATTAGATGAAATATTGACTTATTTTAATAAATTACTTTGTACTTAGGGATTGAATCAATGCACAGTAAGGTAGTTTGACTAAATATAGATAATAATAGATTTATTCTATAACATATTAATGTATTTTGACTAAAATGTTAGTATTTAGAGACCAATTCTTTATATATCAAGTTATTCAAAGTTAATAATCACAATTATGTGACTATTTAACGCTGTATCGATGTATGTTAACTGATACATATATTTAGTGGTCGATTCACCACATATTAATATAATTTAAAAGAAAATTATCAATTATACAAGTATTATATTTCAAATCGATATATGACTGCTAAATGATATGTCAACGTATTTCCATCCTAATAATTACATTTGAAGACTTATTCATTATATATCAAGTTAATTTCAGTGAATAATAGCAATTACACTGCTATTCGGGAGTGTATGGATGTATTTAAATGAAATACTTAGATTTATTGACTGATTTATTGTAAATTAAGATATTTGAATAGATACTAATAGTAACTGTGAAACTGTTAGATGATTTATTAATGTATTTCAACTGAATATTTGCAATTAATAGTCATTTCATTACACAATAATATATTTAAACAAAATACTTATAATTACACAACTGTTGAATGATGTAACAGCATATTAAGAATAAATACTTATATTTAGAGATCAATCAGTAGTTACACGTCATGGAGTTGTAATTACATTTTCGCAATTATACAACTGTTCCATGATGCATTAATGTATTTAATATTGGCATTTAGGAATGAATTTGTTAAATGTCAAAGTATTTTCCTTGTATGATGACAGTTATATAACTATTAGCTTGCATGTCAATATATTTTAAATGAATATTTGTATCTAGAGACCGATTCACTATATTTCAGTTTTCTAACTAAAAGCTAACAATTATACAATTATTCGATCCTATATTAGCATAGTTCGATGAACATACCAATTCATTTTAATTAAATAATAACAATTATATAATACTTTAGTGATATATCAATATATTTCAACTTAATACTTGCACTTAGATATTAATTCATTACATATCACATTAGTTTCAATGAATGGTGACCATTATATTACAATTATATAATATATTAATGTATGTAAACTGAATACATAGATTTCATTAGCGATTTTCGTATTAAGGTATTTAAATATTATACAACTATTATATAATATGTTATTGTATTTAAAGACTAATTTGTATGATATATTAATGTATTTCAACTGAACTGTTGTAAATAAAGTCATAAGATATCAGAGTATTTTAGCTGAATATTGGCAATTAATAATACTTAGATAATATTTTGAATCGTTTTAATTAAATATTTGTATTTAGGCACTTAATCTTTACAAATCAAGATATTTCTACTGAGCACTTGTGATACAAGTAAATGAAGATATATCAATGTATTTCCAGTAATTTACTCGAATAACTATAATTATATAACTATTAGTTCATTTATCAAAGTATTTCAACTGAATACTAGCATCTCCACATTTATTAATTACGTATTATGATTTTTTAACTGAATACAAGTAATTAGACTATCAAAAGATATATTGACATACTACAACTTAATAGTTTCATTTAGACACTATTTCAAATCATACGCATATATTCTATGTATTTTGACTAATTCTAATGTTAAGCATATATTTAATGACATATCAAAAAATTTCAATTGAATACTAATCTTTAGAGGCTTATTCGACACATATTAAGGTTTTTCAATTAATTACCGGCAATGTACACAAGTATTAGATGATATACCAACATATTTTCAAAAATTACTTTGTATTTAGAGACTAACTTATCAAATATTAAGGTATTTCAACTGAATAAAAATAATTACATAATATTTCAATAATATATCGATATAATTTAACAAAATTATTCAATTTAGTGACTGATTCGCTACATATCTAAGTACTTTAAGTCAATAATGATAATTATATAACTATTGGATAATATAACGATCTATTTTACCTGAATATTCACCTTCGAAGATCGATTCATTACATATTAATATATTTTAATAGAATACTAATATTTATACAACTATCATATGATAAATAAATATTTTTATACTAAATATTTATATTTAGAGACAAGTTCACTCACATATAAGGAAAATTTGTCTGACTTATAGTAATTATGCAAATATTTATTGATATATCGATGTATTTCTATTGATTACTTATATTTGAATACTAATTTATTATATATCAATATATTTTAAAGAATTATAGCTATTATACAACTAATGCATAATTTATCAATATATTTCATTTGAATATTTGAATTTAGGGATGAATTCGTAACATATTAAACTATTTCAACTGAATAATGATGACTATAGAATGATTATATTATATACCAACATTTTTCAACCTAATACTATTTACTTAAAGACTGAGTCATTGTATATCATGGTATTGTAGCTATATAAAGATAATTATATAATTGTTCAATGGTACATCAATGTAATTTTAACTAAGTACTTGTCTTTAAAGACTAATTTATTACACATAAGATTAATTTCAGTGAATAATACGAATTATACAACTATTAGAGGGTGTATCTCTTCATTTGAACTTATTACTTGCATTTATAAACTAATTGTTTTGCATATAAATGTATTTTAACGGAACACTCACAGCTATAACACTATTAAAGGGTCTTTTGACTTATTTAAATGGGATATCTACACAAAAATTGATTCATTACACAATAAAATATTTCAATCAAATACTAATATTTGTGTAAGTATTAAATGAGGTAACAGTGTATTTAGATTGAAGACATGCATTCAGAGACTAATTAGTTACATATCCTAGTATTTATGTTGAATTATAGCAATTACATAATTGTTCTATGATATTTCGAAATATTTCACCTGAATAATTGTACTTGAAAATAATTCAATGCATATCAAGATATAAACTGAATATCGGCAATTTTGCTATTGTTTAATGATATATTAATCTATTTCAATTAAACACTTATATTTAGAAATCTATTTACCACATATTATGGTATTTTTACTAAAAACAGACAATTACATAATTATTCCACGATGAATTGACTTATTTCATTGAACAGTAGTATTTTGAGATCAATTCATCACATATCAATGTTTTTAACTAAGTAGTAATAATTATACAATTATTCGATAATATATGAATGTATTTCAACTGAATACTTGCATTTAGAGATCGATTCTTTACGTACCATATTAGTTTCAACTGAATAATAACAATTATACAGCAATAAATAATAAATCAATACATTTCAATTGAATACTTGTCTTTCTAGATCGATTTCTTACGTATTAAGATATTTTAATGAAATACTAACCATTATACGATTGTAATATAAGATATTGCTACATTTAGGCTAAAAATAATATTCATAGATCAATTAACTGTAATTCTACCATTATTCGATGATATATCAATGACTTTCAATAAAATACCAATTGTTAGGTATCAAGTCGCAACATAAATAAGGTATTTTAAGTTTTATACTAGCAATTATATAATAATTAGAAGATGTTTTGATGCATTTTAACTAAATACTTATATTTAGAGACTATCATTACAAATTAAGCTTTTTTAACTGATTCCTAAAGAGAATAAGACTACATGATGATAAATCAATTATTTGAATAAAATACCTATATTTATAGATCGATATGTCTCATATCAAGATATGTAAACTAAATAATTAAAATTACAACTATTAGATCTTCAACCGAAGTATTTCAACAGAATACTTGCATCTACAAACATATTCATTACATACTAAGGTATATGAATCGAACACTTGCCATTAGGTAGTTCAGCTTTATACTTGTATTTAGAGACCATGTTATTAGATATCAAAATATTTTGATTAAATTCTAATAATTATACAGCTATTCTATAATATATCAGCATATTTCAGTCTAATATTTACATTTAAAAACTTATTCATTAAATATTAAGAAATTTTAGTTGAATACTACCAATTTATACATCTAATAGATGAAATATTGACTTATTTCAATAAATTACTTTGTACTTGGGCACTGAATCAATACACATTAAGATAGTCTGACTAAATACGGACAATAATACTCTTATTCTCTAACATATCGATGTATTTTGACTAAATGCTAGATTTTAGAGGGCAATTCTTTATGTATCAAGTTATTCAAAGTTAACAATCACAATTGTATGACTATTTAATGCTGTATCGATGTATTTTAATTAGATACTTATATTTAGCGATCGATTCACCACATATTAATATATTTTAATAGAAAACTGTCAACTATACAAGTATTATATGTCAAATCAATATATTTTAACTAATTACTTATATTTAGAGACTAACTACTTACACATCAAGGTAATTTGAGTGAATGCTTACAATTATACAATACATCTTGATATATCGGTGTATTTTAATTAGTAGACTTGTTGCAATTCTCATAAAAAATGTTTGATCTGTAATGAATCGGTCGAAAAATGTTAGCGTTCAATTAAAATACACCTATATTTTTAGATATATTTGTATAATTATAAGCATTCACTGAAATTACCTTGACGTGTATGTGATTAGTCTCTAAATATCAATTCAGTCAAAATATATCGATTCGACATGTAATACTTGTATAATGTACAGTTTTCTTTTAAAATATATTAATATGTGGTAAATTGATAGCTAAATATATAAATCCAATTAAAATACATCGATACAACATTAGGTGGTCATATAATTGTGATTATTAACTTTGAATAACATGATATATAAAGAATTAGTCTCTAAATGCTAGCATTTAGTCGAAATACATCGATATGTTATAGATAAGTGTATTATTGTCTGTATTTAGTCAAACTACTTTAATGTGTATTGATTAAGTCCCTAAGTACAAAGTAATTTATTAAAATAAGTCAATATTTCATCTAATAGATATATAAATTCGTAGTATTCAATTAGAATTCTTTAATATTTAATAAATAAGTCTTAAATGTAAATATTTATAGAATAATTATATAAATGTTAGAATTCAATCAAAATAGTTTGATATCTACCAACATGATCTCTAAATGCAAGTATTAAACTGAAATACTTTGATATATCTTATATTAGTTTTTTAATTGCACTTGTTCAATTAATATACCTTGCTACGTAATGAATATGTCTGTACATTTACAAGTACTCTATTGAAATACTTCGGTTGAAAATTTAATAGTTGCAATTTTCATTATTTGGTTAATATAGCATGATATGAGATATATCAATCTATAAGTATAGGTATTCTTTTCCTATACATCGATTTATCATCGTGTAGTTTTATTCTCTTTATCAGTTGAAAAGGCTTAATTTGTAATGACAGTCTCTAAATGCAAATATTCAATTAAAATGCATTAAAATATCTTATAATTATTATATAATTGCTAGTATTTATTTAAAATACATTATTTATGTTGCCACTTAATACCTAACAGTTGGCATTTAATTGAAAGAGATCGATATATCATCGAATAGTGGTAGAATTACAGTTAATTGATCTCTGAATATTATTATTTAGCCCAAATGCAGTGATATATGATATAACAGCCATATAATGGTTAGTATTTCGTTATAATATCTTAATATATAAGAAATTGATCTAAAAAGGCAAGCATTCAACTAAAATGTACTGATTTAATATTTAATGCTGTATAATTGTCATTATTCATTGAAACTAATGTGGTACGTAAAGAATTGATCTCTAAATATAAATATTCAGTTGAAATACATTCATATGTTATAGAATAATTGCATAATTATTAGTAATTAGTCTCTAAATATAAATAATCAGTAGCAATATATCGATATATCAATAAATATTTGCTTAATTATTAGAAGTCAAACTAATTTCCCCCACATGTGAGTAGTTCATCTCTAAATATAAATATTTAGTATAAAAAAATCTATTTATCATATGAAAGTTATATAAATGCTAGTAGTTTATTAAATATATTAATATGCCATGAATCGATCACCAAAGGTGAATATTCAGTTAAAATACATCGATATATTATCTAATAGTTATATAATTATTATTTTTAACTTAAATTGCTTAGATATGTAATGAATCAGTCACTAAATAAAATAATTTAGTTAAAATATATTAATATATTATTAAAAAATTACATAATTATTTTTATTTAGTTGAAATACCTTAATATTTTACAAGTTAGTCTCTAAGTACAAAGTGATTTTTGAAAATATGTCGATATATCGTCTAATAGTTGTGTACATTGCCAGTATTTAATTAAAACACCTTAATATGTGTTAAATAGGTCTCTAAAGATTAGTATTCAATTGAAATTTTTCTATATATTATAAAATACATGCTTAACATTAGAATTAGTCAAAATACATAGAATACATCCGTATGTTTCGAAATAGTCTTTAAATGAAACTATTAAGTTGCAGTATGTTAATACATCTTTTGATAGTCTAATTATTTGCATTCAGTTAAGATAATATGATATATAATTAATAAATATGGAGATGTTAGTATTATGTTGAAATACTTTGATAAATGAACTAATAGTTATATAATTATCATTATTTGAGTAAATTACTTGAAATATAACAAATCAGTTTATAAATGTAAGTATTTTTTTCAAATACATTGATATATCATCGTTTAGGGTGTGTTTGTTTGTAAGGTTAAATTTAAGAAGGTTAAAATTAAATTTGGATGGAGATATTTTTTTATTGAAAGTTGTGAATGATGTGAAATAAAGTTAGTTATTATGTTGGGATATGTGTGGGATGTGATATAAAGTTAGTTATTATGTTGGAATATGTGAGGGATGTGATATAAGTTAGTTATTATTTTAGTAATATGTGTAGGATGTGAAATAAATTTAATTTTTAATATTAAATTTTATGTGTGATGTGATATGCCTGGTTAAAATTAAATCAGGTTAATTTTAAACTCCTAAACAAACGGGGCCTTAGTTGTATTTTTACAAGTACTCAATAGAAACATCTTGATTTGTAAAGATTAAGTCCCTAAATAAAAATATTTAGTTAAAATGAATCAAAATATTATCTGAGTAACTCGATGAGTTTAATCATTAAGCAAAGTTTGACAATAACTCTAGACTTTTGATTTGAGATCGAGCCGGATCAAGTTTGACTCAAAGTAGGACTGTTCCAAATCCAATATGCTACAAAGAAAAGGGTAAATTGCATCTGGCTCCCTAAGATTGGGAGGGTATTGTAAATTAATTCCATATTTTTTAAAAAATCTCAATTTGTGTCTCTATGCTTATTAATCCCTCTTGTAAAATTTTATCATTTTAATTGGCCTTTCTCGATTTAAAATATAAAATTTGATCATAATTTTTACTAATTTAAATCTTTTATATATTTTAAATGACCATTATATTCTTCTATCCTCAAAATTCTTTAAAAATTTATTAAAATTTAAAATTTAATATCTGTTAGGCTTATTTGTTTGTAACATTTAATTTTAATAAAGTTAATATTACACTTAAATAAAGATATTTTTATTAAAAATTATGAATAATATGAAATAAAATTATCTATTATATTAAAATGTATGAAAGATGTGGTATAAATTAATTATTATTTTAGTAAAATAAAGTTAAATTTTTTATTTTGAATTATATGTATGATGTGAAATATAATTAATTTTTAATATTAAATTTTATGTATGATATGATATACAAGGTTAATTTATATTATAAATAGTACACCTCTTATCATCGCTACTCTAAAAATTTAAAACTTCAAAATATAAATATTAATATTTTAAAATTATATTAAAAGAATTAAAAAATCAATGATTAAGAATAATCTTACTGTATAATGGTAAAGAATTAAAACAATAGTACTTTTACAAATTTATAGACCTAAATTGAAATTTTTGAAAAATTAGAACCAACTTGCAACATCTTTTTAATCCGAGGGCCCGAATGCAATTTACCAAAAAAAAAAAAAAAAATCAAATTTTAGTTTTTTGTCTACACGTTCTTTAAGTATCTTAGCTTCACTCTTTGTAAATTTGAGGCTTTTTTTCATTCCTTGTAAGTGATTAAATTGTAATTTATATGAATTATAACATGCATAATGCAAGTTTAATGTTTAATATATAAAATAAAGTAATTTTAAGTGATATTTTCACTCCTTTTGCGTATGCAATTTGTTGATTGAAATTTTCATTTGCGATATAATTCTATGTTTAAAGAAAAAGAAATGAAAGGATACCTTTGCCATACATCTGTTGGAAAATGAAATAGCAGTTTATATTTTATTTATAATTATTGACGGTAAATTCAGTCACCGTACATTAGTTTTTAGAAGCAGGAGGATTAGAAAATTTTGAAAAATAAAAATGAAAGAGAAAAAGATTACAAAAATTCATATAAAAATTTATAGCAAAAAATGTTTTACCAATTATAAAATGAGATCACGAGAGTATATAATATTTTGAGGAAAAAAAAAACAAAAAATTAAAGAAATGAACTTAGAAAGCAAGGCAGTGATCTCTGTTTGTTATTCATAAAAGAATATATAGAAAACAGTTTGGAAGAATTTTTTCTCCTCAGAGTTACATTAATAACCTCCTCTTGGGGAGTGATAGGTTGGATCCCTCTGGAATCCAACTAATCAACTATAAGCTAAGTGGAGATCTGGAAATATCGGAAGCCAACTTTGCGTCTCCCCTTTGAAATCTAACTGATCAACTATAAGCTGAGTTGCAATTTGGAAATATCGGAAAGCCTGTCTTGCGTCCCCGTTAATGTTGGCGATGCCACGGGGAGTGGGAAACTTCATGCAGAGATGTGGCGTAGAAATCATTATCTTAAAGGAATTCAGAGCACTCCTTAGGATAGAAGTTGTAGCCAAACTTGGCTCTGATGACCGTAAAATTCACCTTGTTCATGGCATACCCATTGTCATCATAGAAAGTTACAGGTAATGAGATGAAGCCAAGGGGCTGGACTCTCTCTCTAGAAAAGTCAAAAGAGTAAGGCCTTTGTGGAAGAGGTTTGTCTCCTTAAAGCCTATATGAAGGAAGGCCGACTCAAACAGGATGTCTGCTGCGCTTCCAGAGTCAATGAGAACTCGCCGAGCATCAAAGTCGGTGATTCGAGTAGTGACCATTATGGGGTCATTGTAAGAATTGTCACTGCTAGGGAGATCTTCTTTGGAGAAGGTGAGCGGGATAGATGTAGAGACTTGTTGAGAAATGCCGCCAACTTCAGCGATCTGGTGGCGAGCAGCAGTAGGATTAACGCTAAAGATTGCGTTGATAGTTCTAGTGGTCAGGACATATATCTAGCTCGGAGGTTCCAAACTAGGGGCACTTGATGAAGCCTGTGCTGCGGTCCCTGAGACACCTTCGTGGGACCTTTCCCTCCAGCCAGGCTCAGAGGTGTGCATCGTGAGTAGGAATTCTTCCAGCTTGCCCTGATCAGCTAGTTTATCAAGTAGGGCCTTAAGAGCGTGGCATTTATGGAGCTTGTGCCCGTAGCTGCCGAGCAACTCACAAAAATTATCAAGATCAGTCCTAATAGGAGGTGCTAGTTTGGGTCCTGATAGGCAAATCAATCTTTACTTGACAGCCACCGCATAAACTTCAGTGAGTGGCTTGGAGAAGAGGTGCTTCCATTCGTAGGACTGGTGAGGGTTTTGGTTGCCATTATTGCGGTTGTCATTCCTCTGTTCCCTCGGGCCCGATGTTTCATTACCCTGATATTCCTCTTCTTCCCTCCTTCAGTTTTGGGCTTAGTAACATTAGGGGGTCACCTTCTGCGATGTTAGAGATAAGCTGAGGATGATCAAATCTCATGGCCGAGATTAGAGATCTGCAAAAAAACAAAATATAATTAGTAAAATATCATAACCGATGAATAAAACATCGTGCACAATGGTAAAGAGTGAAAGTCTTTAGATGTCATATGTACGGCTTAGATTCAACGCCGAATACAAGTGTTATCAAGCATAAAAGTTGAGTCGCATTGGTTCAGGTTTACAAACCCCAGTGTTACTTCTAAACGAAGTCTAATCTCGAAATCCCTAAAAATAAATAAAAGATCAAATTCAAAATTTAACATCTACTCTTTAATATAATTTTCCATGTTAGAAAAGACCCACATTTTGGTCATGAACTGATACAAGAAACAATCTCACTACAATGACATAAGTTTAGACATAAACACAGTAACAGCAAAACAAATTTTTCACTAATATTGAAACAGAGCTCAAAATCTGAAGCTCGTCAATAATCTGTAACAAAGCAGGGCTAATACTGAAAGGGGATATGGGATCAGTTTGATCTTACAGCCTCAATATCAATCCTATAAACAAGCAGCTTGCGCCGCTCTCGGCAGCTAGTCCTATACGCAGCCAGCAAGTGAGCCATAGCCAGTGTCAAAGAGCTCAAGAACAGAGCCTCCGCTGCCGCCCAATCACTGTTTCCTATAGATAGTAGCCGCAGTTGCCCCGGCGATTGCGCAGCTTCAACCATGGCGGTAGCTTTCAGCAGAACATATCCTGCTGACATCGCCGCAGCGGCGGCCGTCACGACCAAGTAAGTCAATTTCATCCCACTAAAACGCAGGTAAAGGCCTAAAGCAAACAAACGCAAAAATACTCCCTCAGCGGCATTTCATCAAACAAGTGGTGAGCGCTTCAGTAGACTCCGGGGCTTACACAATATGAGAGATGATCTGAGAGCGGAGACGAGAGGCAGGTCGACAAGGGAAGCCCTGAATCGGTAGCTTCCGACTTGGGTGGCCACAGCCGGAAGAGAGAACGTGGGGCCGTCGACGACGGCCAGCAGTGCGGAAGGGACGAGGAGGTCGAGGACGATGACGAGGAGCGGATGGGCGCAGAGGAGGAGGGATGCGAGCATACTAGCAACGAAGAAAAGGGTCTTCGCCGCTCTCTTCAATCTCTCCTGACTGAAACCCATCGAGAATTCCGCCTTCTCTGCGCCGGAGGAAAGCAATCGACATCTTGCAGTTGGAAAGCGGCAAGATGATATATGTCGAGAGGGTGATGTGGGTGTGAATTCTTCCTTCCCCAAGCTTTCAACACCAGCAGCCGCGTGGAAAGCGATCAGCTTGCCATTCAAGCATTTGGTTTGACGCATCACCACCCTTTGGAGAAGATTACATGATCTCTGGCCCGCAGAAGCTTCCTGCGAGTTGGGGATCTGTTCCTGCGGGGAATACGTTCTACACGAGAGGAGATTCGCGGCAAATAGCTTGCGCGACGCGTAGAGGATTTGAGAAGGAAGGAGATGAGGTTGACGCTTTGTTTGCTCCTCAAATTAACGTTTTAATTATGAATCCGTTATTTTCAAGCAATTTACAGATATATAAATATATGAGATTATATTAACATAAAAATCTTCTTTAAAATTTAAAAATTTATTTATCCACACGTCATACTCTATAATTTTTGATATTATAATATTTACCATATAAATCATAATTAATAAAACTTTAAGTAACTATCAAAACACAAGTAAATAGGATTAACAGAAATTAACTTAATTATGTGCATAAATAAATTTAAAAGGATTGTATGTGAACATAATATCACTACAACAAAAAAAGAGATTTATCCGAAATTTTTTTAATGTGAGTAGAAAAATAATATCTAAAAAGTTCACTTAATATACTATTTAATGTAAGTTGTGACACATAAAAGAGATATTTAACTTAATATTATTAAAATGTTATATAATATTATTTGAAAAAAATAATTATTTATTATGATATTATAATTAAATAATATTATAAAAATATAAATATTTATTAATATTAAATTAATTATATAATAATTTAGGGATAATATAAATTTACCTCCATAACATTAACCCAAGGAGTTAGAATGAGTGATTTTAATTTTTTTTTAAGAAAATATTTCCGCTGCTCATGTTATATCTCATTTATTAATATCTTATAAATGGTTAAAAAAATAATTATATTAAAATTTATAAACATATAAAATAAAATTAATTAATATATCTAAAATTATATAACAAATAATATAAATATTTTTATATTAAAATTTGTATAGGTAAAATAAAAAGTATTTTTTTATTCAAAATATTTAAATAAGAAACATAAAAATTAATATTCTTAAACAAATATATGTAACATACAGAATTATTTAAATATTATATGTTTTACATTTCTTTTTTTTTTTTTGACTATAATTAGTTTAGATTTTAAACATGATTTTGATCCACTCATGCTTACTTACTACCTATTAGTTATTGTTCACAATCACCGACCACTTCTTGCTGCTCATAGACCGTCAACCATTACTTAGATATTATTAGTCACTGCTTGCTTGTCATCGATGGTGATTGTTGTTTATCGACCATCGGCAATGAATTATTATTTATTATTATTGGAAGTTATGAAGAAAATTTTAATTTGGGATAAAAATTTAAATTTGTGAAAAAATTTGAATTAAATAAGATATTTTAATCTTTATAAAAAGTAATTTTCTATTTAAATGTTCACAAAATTTAACTGTAATGTGAAATGAATAGTATTTAAATAATTCTACATATTATGTTATTATATGCAATTTTTTAAAATTTTTAATAAAATACTTAGGCTTTATTTATTTTAAAATTAAAAATTAATCTAGTTTTATTTTAATCTGGCATCACACATAAAATTTAATATTAAAAATTAATTTTATTTCATATTTTACACATATTATTAAAATAATAATTAATTTATATTACTTCTTTTATATATTTCAAAATAATAACTAACTTTATATTACATCCTTCGCATATTCTAATATAATAATTAATTTTATTTCACATTATTTATAATTTTTAATAAAAAATATTTCTTTTTAAATTTAATTTTAATTTTATTAAATTTTACTTTATAAATAAATAGACCCTTAATTTCATGTAATTATCTTGGCCCGTAAATGTTTCTTTTTTATTTTTATTTAAAAAAAAGTTAGAGGCCAAAACTGAAAATGTTTTTTTTTTTAAAACTAACGGAAACGACCGCCATTCGCAGAATAGCAAACCCTACGCTACCCCCTCTTTCCTTTCTCCTCAAGAACGCCGACTTTATGCGCCGTCCTTCTTCATTCTCCTCATGGACGCCGGCCTTATCCATTTCGTTCCCAGAATTCGTTTTTTTTGCTTCTTCTCAGGGATGCGCGATGATTGACGGTGCCGTTCCCAGTGCCGTCCGATCACTCGCGCTGGCGATCGACTGTTCCTGACATCTCCACTAAAAGCGTCGACGCCTGGTCATCTCCATTCTCCTTCTCTGATGCAGTTCTTTCACCGGAAGCAACTTTCACCAGATTTTGCTTCTTCAGGTTTTTGGCGTGTCATTCTCCGACTCTGACTGCCGTCACCACCTTCACCGTTTCCGTTTCCTTGCAGACGAAGGTGCGCGTCCTGTTTTTTGCTTTCTTATCTAAAAGTTTAGGCCTTGTTTTGTGGTAGATCTTCCTTGTATCATTTCACTTAGGCCTTAGATAAAAATTATGTGAGGAATTTAGGCTTTGGTTTAGGAATTATTCTGTATTTTCTGTGCAAGTTGTTCCTTATGCTCTGTGCGTTTGTGTGTGTGTGTTATTTAAATGGTTTTTCATAGTGTATAAATTTCTATTTTGGATTTTTTTTTGTTCTGAATAACTAATTTAGTGAATCAATTTCTGTTTGGATGATTTCCTTGCTCATTAAGTCACTTTTTTGTACTGATATTTGTTTATGTATAATGATACTAAAAACATCATGAGGATGTCCTTTTGACAATGAACAATTTAGGCATGGACATATAATCTATTAATAAGTACATTGGGCTGTATTAGCACTGTTTAAGTGTAAATTGAATAACATCTTTCATGGATATGATCAACAACCAAATAAAGTTTGACCATTAACATGATAGACATAGTCTTGTTTTGTTAATTTAATTTGTTTTGGAAGCTCCAGTGTTCGCTAAAAGAAATTAATAACCTAATTTGAAATTTTCAGAAGTTGTGGAAAATCCATAGAAATAAATCAAACTTGTAGGAAAATTAAGAAGATTCCCCACTCCTAGATTGTACATAGATAAGAAACAGACACTAGTTCAAGTGACAATCACAACTCACTACATAATGTGGGGAGCCACCTCATTTTAGGCTTACTGTTGACGGAGAAATTTTTTCCGAAAGAGAAGTTCAGTAAAGGCAAAGAGAGTCAGAGAAGGCAAAGAGAGTCTTGATGTACCCATTCACAGCATTTACTCTTGCGGAAAGAAGAAGAGAAGAATCAACAATAGAAGAGAAAAATGCAAAACACATATTTATGTGGTTTGGAAGGATCCTCCTACTTTCATAGGCCATGCCATGAAAAATGATCCATTTAGTAATGTAGGAGGAATGTTACAAAGGCTTCCATGAATATAAAGGGGTAGAAGGGAGGAGGTTAGAGTTGGGAAGAGATCTTTTGAGTGAGACAGAAAGGGAGAAAAAAGTCTCCTTGGGAGAGAGAGGGCTTCTCCCTTTTATGGAGAGAAGAGCATCATTATCATTAATCATATTGTTGAGGTGGCATTGAGTTACATAATAATGATGAGTTTTGTTGTAACTAGAATCTTTGCACCAAAAAATATTATATTATAGTGACAATGTCTATCTCTTGTCACCAAACATATATTTAACACAAATCAATTGTAATGACTTCATTTATAGTTAGTGATAGTTAACAATAATAATGTGTTTTTATTATCACTAGAAATATTGTCATTAATATTAGAATTTAGCCAAATATTAGTGACAACTAACTATTGTCAGTAATAACTAATTTTTAGTGATGAACTAACACTGTCATTAATAAATTTATCAGCGACGAGTCAAAGGTATTTGTCTCTGTTTAGAACTCAAGTTATGCAAATAAATCAAATAGTGATAATATTTTATCTTTTGTCAATTAATATGTGTCTGACGTAAAACAATAATGACAACTTTGGTTCTTGTCACTGATATATGATAATATGATAAAAGGTTTTGTTGTTACTGTGATTTTTGTCACAAAAGATCAATTTTCTTGTAGTAAAAGCTTTTGTCTTGTATCTTCTCATGAAAATTGTGTTAAATGGAGTATTTGTTATACTTGTGGGAGAGGATGGCTAAGCTGCACAGGTAAAATGGATCATTTATGCTGAGATATTCTCTTATGCCAAAGCCAAGCTTCTTCTTTCCTTCATATCCAACACTTAATGAAATTGTCAGTAGTAATCAGTAAGTCAATTATATACACATTTTCATCTCTATTATCAACTAAAATGGTAGTGTTAGATTCATTGTGATTAATAAGACATTTAGGGCTTGTTTCGTTGGAGGATAAATTTGAGTAAGGAAAGAGAAAATATTTTATTTTATGGAGTTGATGGGAAAGAAATTTATTTTAATATTGGAAGGTGTGTAGGATGTGAAATAAAATTGATTTTAATGTTGAAATTTGTGTTGGATGTGAAATAAAATTATTAAAATTTATAATAAATTTAAAATATTATTAAAAAAATATTTTGCCCATTTTTGGGCATTTGCCAAACAAGGCCTTAGTTGAATTAAACTCAACTAAATATCATTTATTACACAATTGGCTTACACTAAGAAGGTTATATTTCAGATATTTAACTAAAATAATTTTTTGAGATAAATAAATTTGGTTTTGCATGAATAGAACAACTTGTATATATTTTTTTGATTAGGAACCACAACCTATAATTAAACCTTGAGTATTATCACCAAAATAAACTTTATCTATTTTTATATTTGAAGAAGAAGAATTTTGATGTATCGCCGGTCATGTGATGAGAGCATCCATTATCTAAAAACCATTGGTTGTTGGTAACGTTACTCCTCAAGCACAATTATTTATAAGAAAATACTAAAGTTTTTGGTAGCCAAAATAGCTTGGGTCCAAATAGGTTAGAAATCAAAGATTTAGGCGCCCATGCCTTTGACACTTCCTTGTGGCCCCTTGCCTTAGAAGTTTTAAAGTCATGAATAGAATGGATAAATTGGATCAACTTCTCATAATTAAGGAAGCATAAGCCTTCTCCTGATGAATTGAATTGAATCCAATACCGGCTTTGTTATAAATGGCTCCTTCGTTTTCAAGCATCATGTCTAGATACTTGGATCATCTTGTAAACATTCAAGTTTTTTCCTAAGGCTTTCTATTTTAGTCACAAGCTCATAATTTTCATTCTCATGTTTTTCGACTAGAATAGGATTACATACTCTATCAAATAAAGGAGTTTGAGGGAGATTTGAAGAGATAACATTAGATTTTGATTCTTCAATTCATCCATTAATTCTACAATTAATTCTTGTAATTCATCAATCAAAACATCATCACATACCTCTACCTCCTTGTTGGAGTCACTTGCTTCATTTGTTATGGCCATTAAAGCAAAGTGAGCCACTTGCCACTTAGGGGCGTTTGGTTCAATGCTATCTTGATGTTATGTTATGTTATTTAGAGAAGATAATTGTTTTGTTTAATGACTCTTTTTTGCCCTTTTCACTACGAGTATGTCTTTATATAATTCAACAAGCTTTTCCCACATTTTCTTTGTCAATATTTGTGGACCTAGCTTGTTTGCTTCCTCTTTTGTTAAAGCACATTGAAGAGTGATAATTCCTCTAGCATTAGTTATATATCTTTTTGAAACTAATCATGTCAAAATTGATTTGAATGAATGCTAGTATTCTCATATTCCAATATGCAAAATTGGATCCATCAAAGAGTATAGGTCTATGAATTAATTGTCATTTTTGGTTTCTAGTTGTTATACTACTTCTAGGTTGTTAAACTTCAAATAGAAGTCCTAGACTCTAATACCAAATGTAGGATCAGTATGAGTTTAAAGGGGGAGATGAATAGACCCCTAATTAAATTTTAATAAATTTAATTTATTTAAGTATATGTATTAGTATAAAAATAATAATAACACAACAGTGACAATAAGCGAAAGCAAATGAAAATATAGAACAAGAAGAATACAGAAATTTAACGTGATTTGGCTCACCCTCGAGCCTATTCCACGACAACTAAACTAACAATCTAACTATATGTTAGACACTCCTTCGTTCTAAGGTGGAGAAGTCTGTATAAGATAATTTTCAATCTCTACGGCTTTCCTCACATGCAAGTAAAAGACTAAGTCCTAATTTATCAAATTATTTCAAAATTCCTCTCCTCTTTATGAGAGTTTAGAGTAAGCACTAAAAGGAGAATCTAAAGAGAAATAAGTAAAAATGTAAGAGAAAGAATTAATGCACTCTTTCCTTCAAAGATTAAACTTGAATGTAAAAGGAAGAGAGAGCTTGAGCACACTTTCCTTGAATCCTTGTTTGATCACCTCTTAATCTGCACTTTGATTCTTTGAATGTTATGAGAGATGGGTGAGTTAGTTGGGAGCCCTTTAATGTGCAAAATGCCAACAAGAAACCAACTAGCAGCCAACTCTTAAATAGGGGAGGCTCCAACGACTAGTACAGCTGGAGGTTGGAGGTGTTTGATCGATCAAACTGCTAGCTGTTGGAGTCTAACAGCAAGTTTCTAGCCACGTTTGATCTATCAGCTAATCGATCAATCACGTTTGATCGATTAACACCTGTTGAGTTCCCAACTAACAACAAAGCTTAGATCGATCAAGCTAAAAGGGTCCTTGTCTATAATCGATCAACTACAATTTGATCAATCAGCTAATCAATCAAATAAGCCTCACCACCTGAAGCTATTTACCTTTGATCGATTAAACTGTAGCAGTTCACTGATGTTGATCGATCAAATATTATGATCGATCAATTGGTCGATCAAAGACAGTGAAAACCCAGTTTAACAGTTTTATGCTCAACTTTTTTTTTATCCAATTCTAACACACCAAGAGTCAAACTAGTGATAGAGAATTACAATAATTAGCATAAAAAGAATATCCATAAATCAATTCACTTGTGAAAGGGATGCTACAGAGCAAGCTATTGGGCAATGCTGAGATGCAGAATAGTGCAGATTTTCAGGATTGCAGTATGCAAAATTAAGTAGTGAGCCACCGATAAACAGCAGAAGGAAAAGACCAATGGCTAACTCCTGGCCACTCCAATAAGCAACACCTCTCCACTTAAGACAAAAATCGAAGATCATACAGCCCTTGTTCACTCTCATTTAAACCCCTTTGCTGTTCTTAATCCTCTTACTTTACTCTTTGTTCCCAACAAGGAAAAATTGAAATCCCCCTTGCAAAAGTACCTTTCCATCAATGCCAATAGCCACAAAGGTAGAGATAGAATCTCGAAGAAATACTGGGAGAGGAAACTAACCAGCTTTAAGGAATTTGAATTCCCAGCAAGTGTAGGGAATCTACACAGGACAAGAAGGGAGAACTGAGGCAGCAATGATAGGGAGGGTGGACAATCCCTCTCCACCACTACTCCCTCACCTTACCCCCCTTAATTAAAGCTATCTATTGGAATTATCGTGGAATTAAAATGTTGGCTTCGCGCAACCATTTGCGGGCTTTATTATGGGAGCACGTGCCAGTGGTGATTTGTCTCTTAGAAACCGGAGTCCAAACCTTTTCCAGAAAACAGGTGGCAGACTCGTGAGTTGACAGTGGGATTTTCATGTGGAGCCTTTAATGGGTAAATCAAGGGGTATTATTATGTGTTGGTTAAGCCACATCACCTATCTCCAAGTCATTTAGACTTGCAATCAAATTTTCATTGCCGAGGCCACAATTATGGGGAAAGATAAGTGGCACATTTGTGTAGTCTATGCCAACAAGGATTACATTAAGCGCCAAACTATTTGGGATAGCATCGTGCCCATCTTAGATGCTAATGCACCTATAATTATAGGTGGTGATTTTAATTGTCTTATCTCAAGAGGACAAACGTGGTGGTAATCCATTCACTCCTATAGGGGCTTCCATCGAATTGCCAATTTTCTAGCCAATAATGATCTTCATGATGGCTGAAATGGAGGACAGTGTTACACTTGGTGCAACAACAGGAAGGGCAAAGCACGTATGTGGGTCAGATTAGATAGAATCTGCTTCAACTCGTCTGCTTTATCCACTCTCCTAGGTTCTGTTGTTATTCACTTTACCAGAATTGGGTCAGATCATTGCTTACTTTTGGTACAAGGTAAGAGCACATAATTCAAATCGTAAGGCAACACCTTCAAATTCAAAGATGTTTGGCTTGAAGAAGAGGCTCTAAAGAAATTATTAATAAAAAATGGCCTAAACCAGCTCATGGTATCCCCCTTCCATCCTCAACCACAAGTTTGCTTGTACCCTCCATGCATTGCAAGGTTGGAGTAGGGATAAGTTTGGAAATATCTATGCCAAAGCCAAAGATCTAGAAAGCAGAATTGTCGACCTGTAGTCTAGGAAATTAGTGGGAAGTGGCTTGATTGAAAGTGAGATGGATTGCCTTTTGCAATTGGTTGTAGAGTACAACACCACCCTCAGCAGACTGGAGACTTGGTAGCTGCAAAGGGCCAAAGTGAATTGTGCCAAGTGTGGGGACCGCAACACTTCCTATTTCCATAAAGCCGCAATCAGCAAAAAGAGAATTAACAACATCCACCACTTGGTTGAGCATAATGGCGACAAGATAACAAACGAAAAAGGAATCTAAGCTGTCCCTCTGTCTAGAGCCAAAGCATCTCAAGAGGAGGCCATCTAAATCAGCTCGCCCATTAGCGATGAGGAAGTAGTGTGCAGCCATCAACTCCCTCGGCAATAACAAGGCTCTTGAAATAGATGGCATTACTAGCTCTTTCCTTAAAAGTTATACAACTAGCAAGGAAGTCTTGGCAGCAACGCACCACTTCTTCGGAATAGGGTTGATGCCAAAACAATGGAAGGATATGTTGGTGGTTCTCATCCCCAAGGTACATGGTGCTGAATTTTCCTCCTAGTTCAGACCTATAAGCCTTATCAGTTGGGTGAAAGACATCCTCAGCTCTTTCATTTCTCAGGAGCAAGGGGGGTTTGCTCCGAGAAGAGGCATTGCAGACAACTGTTAGGTGGCATAGGAGATAATGCAAAGATTAGCTTCATCATAGTCTTCCACGGGATATGTGTCCATCAAATTGGACATGGAGCAAGCCTTGATCGAATGAGATGAGATTTCTTACAGCAAATGCTCAAGCACTTTGGCTTCCCCGATACTTAGAGCAACTGGGCCCTTGCTTATGTTACATCCCTCAGATTTGCATTGATGATAAATGGATAGAAATATGATTGGATTGAAGCAACTTGTAGATTCCGACAAGGGTGCCCCCTTTCACCCTACTTGTTTATCCGTTGTTTTGAATTGCTCTCACTCATCAACCAACACCAGGACAGAGGTAATTGGCTAGAGTTTAGAACTATAGCACATGAGCAACTTATTAGTCACCTCTTATTTGCAGATGACATACTTATATTTGCACCTACCACCTACAGAGCTGCTAGATCCTAACAGTATTTTTAACACATATTGTAGCTGGTTTGGACAAAAAATCAGTAAAGCTAAATTGTTTATTTGCTTAAGCAAAATGATGAAGAGTAGAAAACGTATGATTGCCAACAAAGTTTTAATGCTAAACAAAAGGCAAGTATTTGGGCATTTCGCTTATATGTAGAACGCCAGTGAAAGTCGAATTTCAACACATAATTGGCTCCATGCGGAATAGAATTTCGTTGTAGGACACCTGTGAGCCCGCTTTCCCGGACGCCAAAATTACAAATGTTTTTCTGGACATGCAACATATAATTAAAAATCATTTGCCGAATCTTTAATTTCTCTTCGCTTGTCCCATGATTCTTCTTGTGTCAAACCTGCCATCAAAAATGGCAGAGTCTGTTAATACAGACTCAGTAGATAAAACAATATCCCAAATAATAATAATCAATTCAATACTGCATGCAAATTAAATACATTTCATGTATTTAGAATTAAACAAGAAATAAAATTAATCTCTTCTTTATAATATTTCCAATATGCAAGATACGCTTTATGTATATTATACACTAGAATCAATATCATAGTCGTCTTTACTAGAATTAATAACTCCATTATTTCAATTATGGGCCCCAGATTTTTCAACCAATCACTTCAAATGCATTAATCATTTTAGAAACCGTCGTCTCTATCAGCCCAAAAGGCATAGGACGTCGTCGCGCCAATATCACATAATTCAAGCTCGAGCTAAGCATGTATGATTACTTGTCAGAAACTTACCTTTTTGTAATCATCATAGCCTTTAAATCCTGAATGTAAATATCTTCTTTCTTTTCTTAGTTAATGACCTTTTTGTAACAACTCATCACTTATTTATAACATTTACATTTCATATCATAAATCTTGATCGTATAACATTAAATATAATATATTTATTAATTATCATATTCTTTACGCACAACAGGCTCAGTTTTTATATTAAAAATTATGCATAAAGGTTACAAACATCATACATAAAGTAATTTTACTGGCTGACTGAAAAGATATTAATTACTTTCTTAAGTCCCATCAGTTCATTTCTCCACTTGTCTTAGTAACATATAAAGATCAACTTTAATAATTTTCTCAACTTCACAATAATGAAAAGATCACTTATTTTACCTCAATTGTGAGTTTTGCTTACTCTCATTCTTTTATTCTTATATTTGTCTTCTTTCCAAACCATTATAGAATTCTATCAATATTAAGATGAAGGATATAGTTTTTCTTTTCTATTCAGCTCACATATGAAAATAAATAAAAATCTCTCTGCTTTTCATATACTTAATTATGAAATTGATTCTTATTCAAATCCAATCAAATATCATTTTTTTCTCTAATCAATCATCTGGATCCAAATTAGAATATAAATCATACTTAAATTAAGTCCCAATTCACCAATCAGATTATCTATTTTAACCAATCTGCTGCTTATTTAATAATATAATCTTCAATCCAATCTCATATATTCTCAGTCAATCTGTCTCTACCTTTTTTAATTTTCACATCGTATATTCCATAACGACACGTGTACTAAAATTTCTGTAAAATTTGAAATCCACCTCATAGATCAAAATATCAATAAAAAGTAATCAGGAAATTTATTACAAAATTTCACCAAATTAATTCACTCTTAACAATATCATAATTTTTCATATCCTCGTAACATTAAATTATATTCACAACATAATATTAAATTAACATCAATTTTAGAGAAAGAATTACCTACTGATTTATCGTTTAAACAAAGCTCGGAATCTCTCCTTTATTTCTCCTTTTTCTTCCTCTTCCTTTTCTCCTTCTTCTTCCTTCTCCTTTGTTTTCCTGCAGCAGCTGCCGCTGCTCGCTCGGTTTGGCGGAAGGAGGCGGAACCGAAAGGCAGGGGCGCAGACAGAGAACAAAGGCCTTAATTCTTCTCCTCCCCCCCCTTTTTTTTAATATTCTTTGCCACACAGCAGAGAGGGAAGAGGAGAGGGGCGGGCTGGCTGGAGTACTGGCTGCTGCAGTTTGTTGCTGGCTGCTGCAGTTTGCAGCTGACAGTGCAAGCTTATTCCTTTTTTTTAAGGTAAAATTGTAATTTAGACCCCCAACTTTCACATCCTTATAAATAAGTCTAAAATTATTTATTTTAGAGTCAAAATCCTTCATTTTTAGTCTAAATCAGCTTTAATTTTTTTTTCTAAATCTCAATTCAAATTCTATTTCAATTTCTTTTAACTTCATATTCAAATTCTTGGATGTCACAACACCAGATGCTTATCTTTAGTGGTAGAGCTACACTCATATATAGCATGCTCACTTCTATTCCAATATTTTCCCTCTCCCACATTTTTGTGCCAACAATGTTATGGTGGAGATGGAGAAGTTAATCAGATGATTTCTTTGGAGTAGCAACTTAACCGACAACGCAGCCCACCTTGTAGCATGGGAGCAGGTGGCAAAACCGAAGACAGTTGGAGGACCGGGGATTCATCGATTGGTGGAGTGGCGCTCTATCCTGATGGCTAAACTAGCCTTCAAATTTTTAAACAATTAGGACACCCTTTGGGTCAAATGCTTCCAAGCAAAATATGGGGGTGGAGAAAATATTTTCTCTATCAAAAGGAGAGATTTGTGGGCATGGAATCTTATTTGTTAGGGAGGGATAGCAGCTTTACAAAATTTCATATGAAAAATTAATAGCAGAACTAGTAGGAAACTTATGGAGGATGCTTGGGTTGATTCTAACTGCTTCACGAGGTGGCCTACCTTCATCAACACCATTGAATCTTCTCCCTTAACCGTATAGCATCTTCTCAAAGAGGATGGCGATTGGAACCATGAAGTTCTTTGTAACTTTTTTGGCCCAGAGCTAGTGTTGAGGATAAGTAGATTACCTAGGCTTGACAAAGATCTCTTTCAAGAATCTCTTTCAAGGCAGAGAACTGGAGCATAATTGGGTGTGGAAGCTAAAGGCGCAACCCTGATTTCTCACTTTTCTGTGAAAAATTTGTTGCAATGCCATCCCCACTTTCTCCTGGCTTAAGCATAGAGGACTGCGAGAGAATAACATATGCTTATAGGGATGTTCTATGGACAAAGACTTGCAACACTTTGTCTGCAAATGCAGATTCACTTGTGCAGTTTTTGAAATTTCACATTAGCAAGGGCAATGGCAGTTGCTGATAACAACTAAATAGAGTTAGGAAAGAGAGATTTTAAGATGCAGCTTACCCCCCACACCACCCAACCCCACCCCACACTCTGTCCAGAAAAGCATCATTATTCGCAAAAACAAAAAGAGGAAGGCTGCCTACATTGATCTGCAGGAAGCTGGGCTACAGAAACTGCAATCTACTAATACCCATTCAGATGCAGTATTTTGCTTCACAAACACAATAAACCGCCCCAACTTGTTGATGTCGGAACATCAACAACCTAAAATGAAGATCATTGCTGCTTTCTCCACCTCCAGCCCATCCCACTAGTAGGAAGATAGAGAACTAAACCCGCAAAAGAAGTCCAATCCTGCTAGCAACAGTAGGGATTTTTTCTACACTAAATTTTTACCTGCAGGTTCCTCCAGCTTAGGCAATTTCAGCTCAAGACTTGGGCTGGAGAAATGCTCACCAGTAACTAATCGTAGGGCAGAGCATCCTAGGACAATTGCTGCAAAAGCAGAATGTACTGCAGTAGCCCATTCGGTTGTTGCAATAGCTAATTCAACTATTCCATCAGTTGTTTCTGCTGTAGTTGATTCTGCTACTGTAATAGTTGAACTTATTTCAGATGCAACTGAAGCTGATTTTGTAGTTGCTGCAACCCAAGCAATTCCAGCAACTCAACCAGCACAAAATCATGACGCACACCAAGTTTGCTTCCTCCATGACTTGTAATCACAAGTTTGGAAGAACCCAACTAATCCTCTGATAATCAGAATGGTGGCGACATTATACCACACATGGAGAGCCCGCAATGAACATATTCATAACTACCCTTCTCGTCACCCAAAATCATTGCTGCTTTAGTTTTTTTCAATAAAGCCCTAGAGTAACTTTCTTCCAATATGAGGAATTGGGATCCTACCAGCTTTAATGGCTATAGCAACCCTTCTTCGTCCTGCTAGGACCACACTCACAGTAGATTAAGGTGAACTTCGATTGCTCTGTTAAACAGAATAGTACGACTGGTGTGGGAGAAGTGATCAGGGACCATCATGGCAATCTCATTATAACAGTCAGCACCATGCAATCTCCACAGCGAAGGACACGAGAACACTTGTTGCGATTACAGCCGCCCAGAAGTGGACGGAATCATCGGACATGATTTGGTTAAAGGGAAATTCAGCCATCACCATTAATGATCTTCATCAGGCTACCAAAGAACACCATCTAGATAGGACCATGGCCTAGATTTCTCATCTTTTTTGCGCATTTAAGGCGATTAGGATTACTCATGCATAGGGAGCCGC
The DNA here is from genome assembly GCA_019297695.1 of Apostasia ramifera. NCBI lineage: Eukaryota > Viridiplantae > Streptophyta > Magnoliopsida > Asparagales > Orchidaceae > Apostasia > Apostasia ramifera. The sequence continues at coordinate 245,265 of JAEMOT010000132.1, read as the reverse complement.
AAATAAAATAGTAGATTTTGTAGCCTCTTTTTCTTCTCGATGTTATCGAATGGTGAAGGGGGATGTCCCTCTCACCCAAGTTGCGTACGATTCTGATGAGGATTGATCTTTTTGTACTTGATGTATTTTGTTATACTTTTATAGTATTATAGGTTACAGATGACTTTTAGAAAAAAAAGCAATCCTTAAAAAAATCCAATGTAGACATAGTATTCTAGGAGGATCTAAGTTGTGCACTCCTCTTAGCAAGGTTGAAACTTATGTGGGATCTAAGTTGTGCACTCCTCTTAGCAAGTTTGAAACTTATGTGGTTGCTTCAAATAACGTTATTAGCAGAATTCAAGTAGGATGGATGAAACAAAAAAATACTTATGTGTGTTGTAGGATAAAAAAATTTCATCCAGACTTAAAATTAAATTGTATAAAACTGTAGTAAGATCAGCGATATATGATGTTGAATGCTGGCCTGCAAAGAGAAAAATATATAAATAAAATAAATATTATAAAAATGAGGATACTAATGTGGATATGTGAATATATATGAAAGGATGAAATAAGAAATGAGTATATCTAAAAGAAAGTTGGTATTGCACTAATTAAGGATAAACTTAAAGAAAGTCGGCTTAGATGGTTAAGAAACTATAAGGAGTGATCTTAGTTACTTAAACTTAAATAAAAATTTATTAATTAATAGAGTGCAATGAAAACAAAAGATTAATGTAGCTGAGTGGGGGTTGATTGTAGTATTGTAAGTGATAATTTCAACTCTAGTCATTTGGTTGAAGTATTGTAAAAAAATCTTATTTGGTTGGCATATGAATGTGTTGATTGAAAATTTGGATTGTTTGGCAAAAGCAAGAGCACTTGAGTGGGTTGTACTCGTTTGGTTCGAGCTTCGAAAAAGACAAGGAAAAATATATTTAGTTTTTCTAAAGTTGAAATGAAGAAAATTTATTTTTAATATTAAAAAATATGTAGGAAGTGAAATAAAGTTAATTCTAATATTAGAAGTGAAACAAAATTGATTTTCACAGTTGAAATGTATGTTGAGCCAAACAAAATGTCTCGATCCAAATGAGACCTGGAAAAATTTGTTTGTAGCTTCACAAAATAAAATATATCTAGCATCCAACATAAATATGAATATTAAAATTAATTTGATTTCTCATATTATACACGTCTAAATATTAAATTATTTTATTGTCCCTGGGATGTAAAATAGAATTTTGTTTGTATTATGCAAAATAAAATAATCGAATAAATTAAAATACCAATTGCACTAAACAAATAAGCAGAGATTTCGAAAATACTGTGCTAAAAATATAGCATACTATATAGAAGAATTTAAATTAAATTGTTTGGTTGTGAAATCAAATAAAAAAAAATAGAAGTATAATTACGTTAACTTCTCAATAAAATGACAAATATATAATATGATAAAAAACATAGACAACTTATCAACAAAATTAATATAACAATCAATGTGAACAATAACATACAGACTTAGAACAAAGTCTAACTAAGTTCATGAACTTATAGAATACATGCGACTTACTCTTCTCTCCTTACTTAGTTCTGTTATCATACTATACAATCAATAAAAAATGACAACTATTTTTTGTTTACAATGACTCAATTGTAAGTATAGTTTTATAAAGTAATGTTCATCTCTTGCTGATATGTCGTCGCAGCTAGGACTGTCACCAATACATGATATTTTGTCCAGCAATAAAAAATATCTTTTTTGACAGCCTCTTCCAGAGTAGGTTCAACATCATCTTGGAATATGCAAATAATATCAAGTATGGAGTACTAGGGGTTAATTAATAGGCTTGTATGCTTGCAGAAAAAATAAAACTGACTTGAACATAATTAAATATTTCATGGAGATTTCTTTCCAAAATAGAAATGAAAAGATCTTATCATACTGATATCGCAACCCTCACACTGAAACATGCATGCTGATCAATTTTCTCCTAATTCAGAGTATTAGTGACAGTCCCTGCTCCTAAACCGGCACCACATCTACAAGCAGGATTTCAAAACCTAAAATAGAGATACCATGCAAAAAACTCCTATCACGCTGTTTGCAAGTGTATCCCAGCAATACAAATAATAATAGAATAAATATTCAAGCAAAGATAGCAATTTTACGTAAGCTCAGAATGACCAAAACAGTATAAAGGAATGGAACATCATTAGAAAGTGAAAGAAACTAACTTATGGTTTGTTATGGAATGTTGAAGGTGAGCAACCATCATAGGAAATGGAATTAAACTTCTCTGCAATTTAACAGGAGTGATTAGTTTACATTGTGAAAAATTCATTATCATTTTATCAAAAATAAAAACTTACATAAAACTGCAGCGAAAAGCTATCTTAATCCCTTCGAGAACAACTTCAACCAGTCTGGACTTTTAGGAGCTTTCATCAACAAGAAGAACAATCAAAGCTTTTCTCAAGAAACATATGCCTTTCGACAATGTTTGTACAACATTATAACCAAAAAATGCAATAGGAAGCTGACTTGCATTCTCAACCATGTCATCAACATCCTACATGACAAAAATAATAGTAAACTCTCCACTGAAGAAGGAATAAAGGACTTTGACTTAAATGTGCTATTGTACTTCATCAAAAAGCCAACACATTTCGCACAGGTCTGATATGACCCCAGTGCTTGTCTGTGCATAATCTGACAAGAAAAGGCATTTCATTTGAAAAAAAAAACCTTAAAAAGCTCCTAATATATTTTCTATATAGCATTATTGTTATTCCATAATGAAAAACAACTGAAAAATGATGTGCTATCACTTCCCCTTTTTAGTTCAAATTCTCTTTCACAATTCCACTTGACTAGAGGATATTGCCAAAATTGTCCTCTGGGTATCCAATTGGGTTCAAGAGGTTTATCTGTAAAAAGACCAATATCAATACAAAAAAAAGAGTACTTTGGTGCAAATAAAACTGTACCTTTCTCCATCTAAGGATCAGCTTATTAGGTTTCGAAGGACTCACCATCTTATAAATATGTTTTATTACCTTGGAAAGAAAATCTCGAAACATATGAAGCAGATATTTACATACCTTTGAATCTAAATTGTCAACTCTCTACAAGCATAATAGAAATATAAGCATATAAATATTGAAAATAGTTCTATTATAGTTTGAAATTATATCACACAAACAAGAAAAATCTTTTCATACATCATCACCTACTTCTTGACATTGTTGGATACACATCATAATTAGGTTTTCAATAATGAATAACTGTGGCAAGGCATAAGTCAAATATCCACTAATAAAAAAATAAAACAATATTAGAAAACAATATAGCTGTGGCATCAGTTTAAATAATGATTTGTGTAACACCTCCCATATGAGGCACATGAAGCTTTATTACCTCCCATATGTAGCACCTCAAAACACATGAAGCAGATATTTACATACCTTTGAATCTAAATTGTCAACTCTCTACAAGCATAATAGAAATATAAGCATATAATATTGAAAATAATTCTAAACATAGTTTGAAATTATATCACACAAACAAGAAAAATCTTTTCATACATCATCACCTACTTCTTGACATTGTTGGACACACACATCATAATTAGGCTTTCAATAATGAATAACTGTGGCAAGGCATAAGTCAAATATCCACTAATAAAAAAATAAAATAATATTAGAAAATAATATAGCTGTGGCATGAGTTTAAATAATCATTTGTGTAGCACCTCCCATATTTGTGCCTTAGTTACCTCCCTGAAACATACAACATTTGTTTTGGTCAAATTCATGGCTATGATAATAATTAAAGTATCATGTAACAAGTACTGAATATTTACCTGTTTAATAGATGACAGTGATTGTATCACAACATACCTGACATCAAAATTAGGACATAATAAAAGAAAACATCTATCGTGCAAATATTTAAATAATCACATAAAAATTAATTACATATTTTACCGAAACATATGCGTCTAGGCACTCCTCTCTTTCAACCTTGCTTGATATCATACCCTGGCTATAACATCAACCAAAAATGCCAAACTAAATTTAGGTTACGGTGCAATAGCTTAGATATATCATTCACCACCTGACCATAGGGCTGGTTACCGGACCGGACCGGACCAGTTCCGGTCCGGTTCTACCGGTTCCAGGTCCGGTTGGACTTGGAATCGGTCCGGTCCGGTTCCAATCGGTTTCGGATCCGGTCCGTCCGGTCCGGTCCGGTTCTACCGGTTCCAGATCCTGTTGGACCTAGAACCGGTCCGGTCCGGTTCCAACCGATTCCGAATCCGGTCCGGAATCGGTTAGCTTACCTTGGATCCGGTCCGAGTCCGGTCCGGATCCATATAATTGGGTCGGGTCGGGTCAATCAGATAAATTAATTTAAAAATATATATTTTTTATGTATTTTATAAAAAAAGTTATAAATTTTGTAATATTTCTGACAAAATTAATATAAAAAATTTCTAAGAAATTTTATTAATATTAACAAAAATATTTATAAAAAAAATTATAGTTTGTACAAATATTTCAAAAAAAAAAGATTATTCATCGTAATCACAAAGAATTCTTCTCGAGTACTCCTCCACTTCTTCTGAGCTATTATCTTTAAATTCGTCCACGAAATTATATTGTTGATTTCGGGACTCAGCAGCAAACCAATCCTGTAGACAGGTAAGCATGCAAAGGGTTGCATGAGACAAACTACTTTTGTAATCTCCTACTATTCTTCCTGTGGTGGAAAAAGGCTGATTCAAAAGCTACAGTTGAAGCTTGTGCTACTAGTATATCTCGTGCCAAAGTAGATAGAATGGGATATTATTTTGATGAGCTTTTCCACCACTCCAATAAGCTCATATCATCATCAAATTTCTCCCCGAGATGTAAATAGAACTGCAACTCGTTCAAATTTGTAGGGGGTTGACTCTGTGGTGTAGATTGCTCCCCAACAGTTATTTTTCCTTTATCTGTAGCAACAGATCTTTTTGCCACCGCCGACCTAAGAACATTGAAGATGTCGGGCCTTTTTTGTGATCCCGTTTGAATTTCCACACGTTCCACATTCCTGCTTGCAACCTGCTCACTGTAATAAAGAGAACAACTCTTGGAGAGTTGTAAAAATTGATGTTTTTTCGGCATCAGTATTACACCCCAAAAAATCAGAATATTCCGCGTAAAAAGTATCAATAGCTTCGGTTTCCTGACGAGGATCAAGAATAGCAGCTATTGAATATAAAAGTGAAATTTTTTCCCAATATTTTTTAAATTCTAATTCTATGTCAGCAATAAAAGTTTTCAGAATTGGATCTGATCTAAACTCTAAAATTTTTTGAAACATTTGAAAAACATAAGACAGAAAAATAGGCGAAGTCAGATAATAACAACCTGAAAAGCTTTCAGTAGACTCTTTAAAAATGGACAATAATTCAAAACCTTCTTTAAAAAAATCCAATCATAAGAACATAATTGAAGATCATGATTAAATGTATATGAATTGTAAAAAGCAGTTAGCAAATTTTCGTATGGTAAAAGTGATTCGAATAAACGATAAAGTGAATTCCATCTAGTTTCTACAAGTAATGAAAATTTTACATAATTTGTTCCGGCACTTACGCAAACACGTTTCCATTCACGCCTAACATTTGAATTTAAACGAATATGTTAACACGTGGTTCCTGCGCTGCATCCTGACCGTACACGTGGCGCCTGGCTGGCCTCTAATTCTTTTGACTTATTTGCTGACTCATCTGCCTGCCTCTACAGGTTCTTGACCAAGTCAAACCTCAGACACGAAGGTTCAGCCTAACTTCGTTCCCGATGAACCAGGACCATCCCCGGTAATGTCGGGTACGAGGTTACAGAGCAGTGCCTGTCACAGTCAGCTTCACCTAACCGCATCGTTCCCCGTACAAAGCACTTTTTTTTTAGACCCGCAAATCAAAGATCCGCATGCTTCAACCATCACGGATCCCCATAAGAAGTACCAGTATTAAAAGATATCATCCTTTTTTTACGGCTTTCGGCCCCTCCGGCGGTCGACAAGTGGCGTGAAACTAGAGCTTGTCCATCACCTGTTCTCCGGAAAACCTAGATGAAGCTATGCACTCCATCAGCTACAAATACCCCTGAACAGTTCCCCAGAAGAAGCAGATCAATAGAAAAAAAACTTTCTCACTCTCATTGTATTAGGGCCCCAACTAAGGAGCTCTCTGCTTCTTCTTCTTCTTCTTCGGACTCCTCCTCTTTGAAAAATACTGTATTAGCCTTCAGGGCTACCTTTTTTCATTAGTGAAACTTCTTTGTTGATCGACCGGTGGACGTAGGGGATTTTCTCCCTGAACCACCTTAAATCTCTGTGTGTTCTTCTGGATGCCTTGAACTCTCCCTCTCTTCCTTAAGCTTCTGTTAACAGGCTTACTCCTTTGCGCGCCGCCGTCTCCCGGAACTCACTTTCTCTTTGGTGTTCTTTGGAACCCCCACATCCTACGTCAACATCTTCTGGTGCTTTCATTGAGATCTGGGAAGATGGTGGCCAGAACGCGCAAAACCAACTCCGCTGCTCGCAGTATGCACGCTCGGGAGCCTTCCGTTCGAGCGCCGGACGACAGAGCTTCGGCCTCAACTTCCCGGCGTCACGTCGAATCAGCTTCCTCCTCCAGGGGCACCCGTGTCTCAGAACTTCAGGGGATGCTCGCAAATCTCACTGACATGATCACCGGTCTTACAGCCCAGCAGGCCGTGCTCCTCAGACATACACAACCGGTATGTGCGGTACTCCCTCTCCCGCCAGCGGCGGCGG
>JAEMOT010000132.1:216440-238301 GCA_019297695.1 Apostasia ramifera | reverse complement strand
GGCGGTCTCGGCTCCTCCTCCTCCGGTTGCTGGAGCTCCCGCTCCAGCGCCTCTGGTCGCCGCACCCTCCGTCCAAACTTCTGGTTCTTCCAGACCGCCCAGACTCCCTTTTCGCCTCCGAGAAGCTCGCCAAAATTCTCTTCCACCTTGTCCACTACCACAACCTGTTTTCCTCCCACCTGCTTTCCCTCCTTTTCTTGCCAGAAGAGACCCCCTCTTTCCAGGCGCTCAGGTCCCCCATCACGGGCCTGACCCATTTTTCGGACCAATGGATGGCAACGCTCCTTTTTTCGATACCATCCGGCTGGCCCCAATCCCAGAAGACTTCAGGCCACCCAGGCTAGAGGTCTATAGGGGTGTGACTGACTCCCGTGAGCATGTGCAAGGGTTCGAGGCCGCAGTCCGTTACCTCCAGCCGGACGAGACCACGAGGTGCCACCTCCTGGCCAACACTCTGAAAGGGGCAGCATTCAGCTGGTTCATCAAGCTGCCCAGGGGTCACATCTCTTCCTACGAGCATCTGAAATGGGAACTGATCGCCCGTTTCATCGGCCAGACCCGAATGGTCGTCTCTGACATGGTACTCGCCAATATCAAATAAGGCGAGAGAGAAAGTCTCCGGGATTACACCAACCGCTTCTTCGCTGCTGCAGCAGAAGCTGAAGACATAGAGCCTGCAGTGGCCATGCACAACTTCCGAAGGGGACTCAAAGTGAGGGATCTATCCAAATCCCTGCAGTTGGCCAAACCTCGAAGTTACCCAGAACTGGTGGCCAGGGCCAGTCAATTCATGCTTCTCGAGGATGCTGAGTCCTCTCCTACAGGCACTCCCGGGGTTAAGCAGGAAAGAAGCAAGAGGAAACATCGAGGTGCTGAACCCCCGGCCACGAGGATGCTTGTGGCCAAACATCATGATAGAGAAGAGGGAAAACCTCGACACATCCAGCATCCAAAGCTTTTCCTCTCTCGGCCACTCCCCGAAGTCTATGCGGCAGCTGTTAAGCAGGGCTGGATCCGACCTGCCGGACCCAGGCCAGCACCTCCGGTCGGTGTGGATCCCGACAACTATTGTGAGTTCCATGGGAACTATGGGCACAGGCTTCACAAGTGCCGAGGCCTCAGAGCCCTGCTCGAGAAACTGATGAATCAGGGCAAGTTTGAAGAATTCATGCAGATGGCGCCAACTTTCATTACTGCCTAGAAAGGGAAGGCCCCCGAGGTTGCTGAAGCCTCTGCTAAGGCCTTACCACCTTCAGTCCCCGGTCAGTCAGGGCGCCCTTACCCCCTGGCCACCAGGACGATCAATGCTACCGTTAGCATTAACCCAACCGCTTACCGCCAAGAAGTCGAAGTTGGCGGTGTTTCCGAACAACATGCCTCATCTATTCTGCTCACTTTTTGCAGCAGAGATCCCCCCCAGCAGGGCAATCTGCATAACGACTCTATAGTGGTCGTCGCCCGCATCACCGATTTCGATGTCCGACGGGTGCTCCTCGACTCTGGGAGCGCCGCTGACATCCTGTTTGAGTCCGCCTTTCTCCAGATGGGACTCAAAGAGGCGAACCTCCTCCGCGCTGGAACCACCTTGCGCGGTTTCTCCGGTGAAAGGGTCCAGCCTCTGGGATTCATCACTCTGCCCGTATCCTTTTGCGATGACAACGGCCGCGCTATGAGCATGGTCAACTTTGCTGTCATCAAGGCTAAATCAGGCTACAACGCCATCCTTGGGAGGACAATGCTAAACTCCTTTGGGATGGTGATTTCCATGCCTCACCTATGCACAAAGTTCCCGACCTCCAGCGGCGTTGTCACCATCAGAGGAGATGCTGGACAGGCTACCCGCTGTTTCCAAATAGCAGCACAGCTTGTAGTCGATCAAATGAATCCCAGAGAGTCCCAGTCGGTCATACCACAGGAAGGAGTCATCAATATAGCCTTAGGGGGGTGAAGACTCTTCCAAAATTGTAAATATTTCATCTTATTTGAATAAGAAGCAGCAGGCGGAAGTCATCACCTTGCTTTCTGAGTTGAAAATGTATTGATCTATAATATCTTCAAGTTGATCTGTCCATAGAAGAATCACTCGAAGTTGACTCCATTTTTTATGCTTATTCAATCTTGCTAGGAAACACCAGAAAGGTTATAGCAAAATGTAAGAAATTTGATTCATAATAAAAATTTTAAAAAAAAAATTGGACAATAAAGAGATGGAGCTAATAAACTTAGAAATTCAATATCAGAAAGTAAGATTAGTTATTCATCCAAAGCAAGCTTCAACTTCATAAAATAAATAAATAGATTTACAGACAGATGATTTGAGTAAAAGGTACATAAATATATACTACATTAGATACAAACAACGTAAATGAATCAAATAATACATACAATAATACATTCTAGGTAAATCTAATTGAATCTAACTCGTTCTATTTTTATAAATTAGACGAAAGAAAGTGAACTATTTACAAATAAAGACATATAAAACTAGCATAAATTTTATTCAACATAGAATAACACAAATATAAGTTCAAAATGTACTCAATATCCAAAGTAGACAATCCTAGTGGAGCTTCAATAATCTATATGATTCAACCATCACAGATGATAAATGCAATATTATAAGGGCCTAGCCCCTTCATATTGCATTCAAGCAATAAGCTAAAACCTGTTAATATCTTATTACACAATAGTTCAACATCATAAAGTTCTAACAATATATAGGTAGAAGAATTTGTTGAAATCTAACTCCGCTGCTTCATAATTGCATTTTTACATTCAAATGCAATTAATTTAATCCATACGCTCAAACTCTCATCATCCAAACCAAGCAATGTAATCTTTAAATTGTCATCATTTGTCACGTGTTCCAATGCTATGGCTCTTTCTTCCCCTGTAATATAAGACAATGTGGCCAACCTTTTTATGTAAGAAGATTGTATTTTTTGTGAATTTAATTTTAAGTCAATTCTCTTATCATATTGACTTGTGTACTCCGAATCTATCTCTAACTTTGAAAGGCCTACACTCTTCATTGAATCCCTGGTTGACCTAGAGCTAGTTGAACATTTGTTGGAGCCAATTTCTTTCTCATCATCCTCACTTGTCACTTCTACTACACGTTTGCCTTTCTTTTTGAACAATGAGGGTTTGAATGACTGTGCTATGCTGGGTCCCAAAATATCTAACAATTTCAAATAAAGTGGGCACTTCGTTCCCCAATATGATTTATACTTCAGATCTGTCTGCAATATATTAATGTCTTACAAGGTAAAATTGGTACGATAAAAAAAACGGGATCGTGCAAATTAATACGGACCTCAATAACAGCTTCCCACCATGAGTCCTCCATATCTTCATAGCCTCCTTCCTTATTGAATTTCACTCGTCATATTAGAGAGCTCATAAAACTTCCTTCAGTTATCTTTAATACCTTTTTCACGTATTTTTTCTTAACTTTGTTATATTGTGCTGTTTGCCACCCATTGCATTGTATCTAGTAATAACACGAGGTCATTCATTAGTTACCGACCCCCCTGAATTACAGAGTCCATTCATTTTGGACTCCCACACTGCTAAGATCAATTTCTTCTTATCCAGTTCAGTTACTCTACCAGAAGACTGCACTGCTTCTCCTCCTTCAACTTTAATCTTCTTGCTAACATTTTCCTTCTTTATCTGCTTGCCACTTTCCTCATCACTTTCAATCAAAATCGGGTTCAATGACTTGCCCTGCTTTGTCATATTTTTTCTTTTTCGTATTATGTAAGGCTTGATTTCTGTAGTGACAAATGTGATAAACGACATTATATAAGCTCTATTAATAGTAATAAACAATACAACGTGACATAACGTACTACAATGAAGGAATAATGATATATATAATAAAATACAATTGTATGTGCATTTATTTATGACGAAAGTAATCAGTAATTAGTCTTTTGGGTTTTTTCTTGGAGCACTTCTTCACTGTGCTAGACTCACAATTTGAACTTGGTGAGCCTGTAGCGATCCTTCAACGCAATCATTACATATTCACAAGATCATCGGATTTACAAAGAAATTATAAATATGCTAATGGAAAAACTTACAAAAACCAGTATAATATCTTCCGAGCTCAAATCAAATGTCAAAGATTTCAATAATGATTATTTTTAGTACCGTCATACAATTGCTATATGTAATTCTTTTGCATCACTGCTACGAAATAACTCTACCTTTTCTTTGTTTGTAGAAATGTATCTTATTTGTGATAAAATCCTAATTAAAAATATTTATGTAAAATATTATTAAGTTGTTGTGCATGTCTGCTGTGAGTAGATCCAAAACACAAATATACTATTTCTAGATAAAGATAATATTGACCTCAGGATTCAATAAAAATTTGATCATTGCTTAAAATAAAAATACAAATATGAGTTCGATACATAAACTTAGAGCATATTGAATTGTGAACAGATGCATGCATTTTCAGACTGAATGCCTCTTGTATGTGGTCAGCTTAGATATGTGCTTAAATATGGAGTTAAATTTAAATAATTTTCTCATCATGTTTGCTGAGTAAATCCAAAACACAAATATAATATATCCACATAACGATAGTATTGACCTCAGCATCAAATAAAAACTTGATCATTGCTCAGAAGAAAAATGCATATGTGACTTCGATACATAAACTCAGAGTATATTAAATTGTGAACAGATGCATGCGTTTTCAAACTGGATGCTAGCAGTATGTGGTCAGGTTAGATATGTGCTCGAATATGGAGCATCAATGTAATTAATTTTCTCATCATATCTGCTTTCAGTAGATCTAAAACACAAATGTAATATATCCAGATAAAGATAGAGTTGCCCTCAGCATCTAAGATATTAATAGAGTAGAATCATGTAACATTAGATACTATATGGAATCTGAAATGTATATTTCTCCAAGAACAACAATAGTGAAAAGTGAAGTCATTCAAATGGAGCTATTAAAAAAAATAGAAACCTTTTTGACTCAGGAGCAGAAACTTCGTCACCACATTTTACTCTATGCTATGCAATTCCTTTCTCCTCCGCCACAGATAGACCTGGTTACCGGACCGGTTCCGGATCTGGTCCGGAACCGGTTAGGTTGCCTTGGATCCGGTTCGAGTCCGGTCTAGATCCAGATAATTGGGTCAGGTCGGGTCTGGTCAATCGGGTAAATTAATTAAAAAATATATTTGTTTATACATTTTATAAAAAAATTATATATTTTGTAATATTTCTGATAAAATTAACATAAAAAAATTCTAAGAAATTTTATTAATATTAACAAAAGTATTTATAAATATTTCACATAAAAGAATTATTCATCGTAATTACAAAAAATTCTTCTCGAGTACTCCTCTTCTTCTGAACTATTATTCTTAAATTCGTCCACGAAATTATATTATTGATTTCGTGACTCAGCAGCAAACCAATCCTGTAGACAGGTAAGCGTGCAAAGGGTTGCAGGAGACAAACTACTTCTGTAATCTCCTACTATTCATCCTGTGGTGAAAAAGGCTGATTCAGAAGCTACAGTTGAAGCTTGTGCTGCTAGTACATCTTATGCCAAAGCAGATAAAACGAGATATTCTTTGATGAGTTTTTCTACCACTCCAACAAGCTCATATCATCATCAAATTTCTCCACGAAATGTAAATAGAACTGCAACTCGTTTAAATTTGAAGGGGCTTGACTCTGTGTTGTCGATTGCTCTCCAACAGTTGCTTTTCCTTTATCTGTAACAACAGATCTTTTTGCCGCCGCCGACCTAAGAACGTTGAAAATGCTAGGCTTTTTCTGTGTTCCTGTTTGAATTTCCACACGTTCCACATTTTTGCTCGCAACCTGCTCACTGTAATAAAGAGAAAACAACTCTTGGAGAGTTGTAAAAACTGATGCTTTTTCGGCATTAATATTACTCCCCAAGAAATCAAAATATTCCACGTAAAAAGTTTCAATAGCTTCAGTTCCCTGACGAGAATTAAGAATAGCAGCTATTTAATATTAAAATAAAATTTTTTCCCAATATTTTCTAAATTTTAATTCCATGTCAGCAATAAAAGTTTTCAGAATTGAATCTGATCTAAACTCTAAAATTTTTTGAAATATTTGAAAAAATAAGGCAGAAAAATAGGTGAAATTGGATAATAACAACCTGAAAAGCTTTCAGTAGACTCCTTAAAAATGAACAATAATTCAAAAACCTTTTTTGAAAAAATTCAATCATAAGAACGTAATTGAAAGTCATGATTAAGTGCATATGAATTGTAAAAAACAGTTAATAAATTTTCATACGGTAAAGGTGATTCGAATAGACGATGAAGTGAATTTCATTTAGTTTCTACAAGTAATGAAAATTTTATACAACTTATTTCGGCACTTACGCAAACACGTTTTCATTCACGCCTAACATTTGAATTTAAACGAATCCATTTTGCAACATGCTTAAATTTATCGATAATTAAATGTTCGGAATTAAAAGCACTAGAAACATATAAATTAATGATATGACATGCACATCTAATATGAAAAAGAGAACCATAAAGCGGAGGCCTTAAAAATTGCTGTAAAAAATTAACTGCAGAATTATTATTCGAAGCATTATCCAAAGTAATACTAAAAATTTTATTTTCTATACCATAAATTTTACAAACATTGTGAATGTAAGAAAAAATGGTTGAACCCGTATAAGCCTTATCTAATACATCTAAAGATAATATTCGTTTCTGCATTTTCTACTGTCCATCGATCCAATGACAAGTAACAACTAAATAACTCGCGCCACTAATACTAGCCCAAATATCGGATGTTAAACTAGCCCTATAACTAATATTACTGCCGTGTTCAATAAGTGATTTCCTATATTCTTCGTACATTGATATACAATCTTTTTTAAGTGTATGCCTAGAAATACGGGTATATTGAGGCTGTAAATATTGAACAATATATTCTAAAAATTTCTCTTTTTCACATATAATAAATGATTGTTCGGTTCGTACTACAAATCGAAATAAACCTTGACGTGCTTTATCATTTCTAAACGCCCACGACATAGATCCACTCTGTGGATTGAGTTGTGTTTGGGTTGGCTCTATAGTAGTAGGTTGATAAGTTTTTTTGTCAAACTTATGAAATCTAACTAGGTGCTTCTTAAATATATCAATTCCACCACCGGTACCACTTTGTTTGTATGAATATTGATTTTTATAAATTTTATAAATAGCGACATATTCAGGCCTCTCCGAATTGCTATTTTATTTAATTTGTAAATAAAAAAACTCTCATACCTTACTGCGTTTCGTCCGAAACTTGTTAGAGATACTTGAAAATTGAGTTGATGGGCCAGTGCCAGTGCCAACATCTCCACTTGCCTCAAGATTATGTTCCACAGAAAGATCGAGATCAAGTTCTGAAGTTTCGTCAAAGTTCTCACCGAGTGCAAGAAGACGATTGAGTTCTGGAACGTACTTAGGATCAACATTCTCTCGGCGACTTGAGGAAGAAACACCAGAGAATCGACATTGGGAAGCCATTAAAACGTGTTTGTAGATTTTTTTACAGAGCAGAAGAACAGAAATAATTGATGAAAATTGTAGGAATTATCATTACAAAAATTTTACTATTTATAGAAAGTTCAATACTTGTTATAAAGTCTAAAATGATCTTAAAACGGTCATTTTACAATTTAAAACGGTCATTTGATCATTTGCAAATGGCAACGGTCAAATGACCGTTCAATAAAAAAAAATTCTTTTTTTAATATTATCTGCAGCAGCTGGCAGCATAAATTTATTTTTTTTTAATATTATCTGCAGCAGTTGGCAGCATTAATGCTGCCAGCTGCTTGCCATGGGCGCAGCGCCTGCGGCCCGCGTGCGCCGCGCGGGAACTGCGCCCAACATTTTTTTTTTTTAAAAAAATGATTTAGTTCAGTTCCGAACCGGATAACCGGTTCTGCTTACGCAGAACCAGTCCGGACTGGTTTTGTGTCCCAGAACCGGTTAGAATCGGTCCGGTTCAACCGGTTCTGGACTGAACCGGTTCTTACTGGACCGGTTTCGGTCCAGTTCCAGGTCGAACCGGTCCAATAAGCAGCCCTAGCCACGGACATTCTGGAGTCTGGCACGAAGAGCAGAAAAAACACAGTTCTACTTTCTCTTTTTAGATTTGAGCTTATGGCTAAGGAATCACCAAATAACCACAAATCAGAGATAATACATGCTACAAATTCAACAGAGCAAATAAGGAGGCATCAAGGAAAACTCTTTTAGCAAATGCTCATCATTGTCAAACTCGAAGAATTCAAGAAGGCATGAAAGGCAATCAGAAATTGGCCAAAACAACATCTTTTGACCAAATGCTCTTCATGGCTTCAAACTAAGGAAAATCAGAGCAAAACGTAGGGCTAGGAATCACCAAACAACCACAGATCTGAGATATTGTCATGGTACAAAATCAACCTAGCAAATAAGGAGGCATCCAGGAAAACCCTTTTAACCAAATGCTCATCATCGTCAAACCCAAAGATAGCAAGAAGGCATGAAACACAGCCAGAACCGGTGTAAACATCTTTATTAGCAAATGTCAAATGCGTCAAACTATGGATCTACCAGCAATATAGGATCAGAGAAGTCTATGGAATGGATTAAAGCAAGCTTCAAGTGTATGTTTGCTTCAAATCAGAAAAACTAAACTATAGGTAAAAGACCAAATTCATGCCAACTTTGACATGGAAGTTGAAGTAGATTTTTTTTTCAAACTGCACAAGCTCATGGTACAAAATCAACCGAGCAAACAAGGAGGCATCCAGGAAAACCCTTTTAACCAAATGCTCATCATCGTCAAACCCAAAGATAGCAAGAAGGCATGAAACACAACCAGAACCGGTGTAACATCTTTATTAGCAAATGCCAAATGCTTCAAACTATGGATCTACCAGCAATATAGGATCAAAGAAGTCCATGGAATGGATTAAAGCAAGCTTCAAGTGTATGTTTGCTTCAAATCAGAAAAATAGTTTTTTTAGCAAAGTTTGAGCTGTGTAAACTATAGGTAAAAGACCAGATTCATGCCAACTTTGACATGGAAGTTGAAGTAGATTTCTTTTTTCAAACTGCACAAACTCATGGTACAAAATCAACCAAGCAAACAAGGAGGCATCCAGAGAAACCCTTTTAACCAATTGCTCATCATCGTCAAACCCAAAGATAGCAAGAAGGCATGCAATACAACCAGAACCGATGTAAACATCTTTATTAGCAAATGCCAAATGCTTCAAACTATGGATCTACTAGCAATATAGGATCAGAGAAGTCCATGGAATGGATTAAAGCAAGCTTCACATGTATGTTTGCCTCAAATAAGAAAAACAATTTATTTGGCAAAGTTTGAGCTATGTAAATTATAGGTAAAAGACTAGAATCATGCCAACTTTGACATGGAAGTTGAAGTAGATTTTTTTTTCAAACTGCACAAGCTCATGGTACAAAATCAACCGAGCAAACAAGGAGGCATCCAGGAAAACCCTTTTAACCAAATGCTCATCATTTTCAAACCCAAAGATAGCAAGAAGGCATGAAAAACAACCAGAACCGGTGTAACATCTTTATTAGCAAATGCCAAATGCTTCAAACTATGGATCTACCAGCAATATAGGATCAGAGAAGTCCATGGAATGGATTAAAGCAAGCTTCAAGTGTATGTTTGCTTCAAATCAGAAAAATAGTTTTTTTAGCAAAGTTTGAGCTGTATAAACTATAGGTAAAAGACCAGATTCATGCCAACTTTGACATGGAAGTTGAAGTAGATTTTTTTTTTCAAACTGCACAAACT
The DNA here is from genome assembly GCA_019297695.1 of Apostasia ramifera. Taxonomy (NCBI): domain Eukaryota; kingdom Viridiplantae; phylum Streptophyta; class Magnoliopsida; order Asparagales; family Orchidaceae; genus Apostasia; species Apostasia ramifera. The sequence goes on along the minus strand of JAEMOT010000132.1, from coordinate 228,455 downwards.
CATGGTACAAAATCAACCAAGCAAACAAGGAGGCATCCAGAGAAACCCTTTTAACCAATTGCTCATCATCGTCAAACCCAAAGATAGCAAGAAGGCATGCAACACAACCAGAACCGATGTAAACATCTTTATTAGCAAATGCCAAATGCTTCAAACTATGGATCTACCAGCAATATAGGATCAGAGAAGTCCATGGAATGGATTAAAGCAAGCTTCACGTGTATGTTTGCCTCAAATAAGAAAAACAATTTATTTGGCAAACTTTGAGCTATGTAAACTATAGGTAAAAGACTAGAATCATGCCAACTTTGACATGAAAGTTGAAGTAGATTTTTTTTTTTCAAACCATAGAAGCTCATGACATTTACACCACATTATGATAATTCACCAAAAGCATGAACATAGCTTCACAGTAACAAAATCTTTCTCAGCTGAAACCCAACTAAAGCTTAAGCATCGGCAAGGGGAAGAGGATGAAAGGGATAACTTGGTGAGATTCGCCTGACAATAACTCTAGTAGCGTGAATACAAAGTATTCTACTAATGGATCCTTGCCTTCACACCGAATAGCAATGGATTTACTCAGAATTTTCGAGTACCGAAAGCTCCAACTTCACTTCACTTGAATCATCATGATTAGAGATATTATACATAGTAGAATATCTACAGAGCAAACAAGAAGGATCAGGAAAACCCTAACCACAAGCTCATCATTGTCCAACTCAGGCTAACCAAATGCTCTTCATGGCTTCAAACTCAGGAAAAAGCAGTGCAAACATAGGGCTAAGGCATCGCAGTTCAATACTTACCCTACGTAGCAAGATCAGCAAACCTTGCGGCATCACTGAAAGCGAACCGGAGGAAGGAGAGGAGAAAGACCGAAATTTTCTCGAGACGTTGGCAGAGATCCATCGCTGGAAGGAGAGGAGAAAATTTGTTGCTTCCTTCCGTATCAAGCCCCGCTCTGTAGCTAAGCTGACGGGACACTCGCAACGCTAGGTCTACCGCGGGATACTGCGCTGAACCCGCAGACAGCGACGGACCAAAGAGATTATCATATCATACCCAGTTGTTTGGATGAAGCGATTAAAAGTGGCCATTTTATATGTTAAATGCTGAACCAAACATGCCCTAAGGATGTTTTTTAGTGCACTAATTTCCTAACAAGTGGTAGGAGCAAAAAGCATAATAACAATTGCAAAAAGCTGGTATGATATGACTGGGCCTTGGGATGAAAATCGTATGCCTGAGAGGGGTTCATTCACCATCTTTTGATGTATCAAAAAAGAAAGGAGCTCTAAGCAACAAATGAATTGGTAGCAAGATAGAGGACAACCCTATCAAAGTTTACTAATGGCCTCAATCCAGTTTATCGTTTCTCATTAATAAGTAGAGCTAATCTAGGATTAGTCACACAAACAAGCACCCATTTGTAGAAGGTATTGGGGAAGTTGAAATGATTAAGCATTAACCCTAAGAAATCCTAGCGCATTTTGTCATAATAGGCTTGTTCCATGTCAACTTTAATAGTCCCTAAGAAATTCCAGCGCATTTTGTCATAATAGGCTTGTTCCATGTCAACTTTAATAGTTATGAGCCTTATTTTGGACTTTGAAGTTGCCAACCTATGCATAATCTCTTGCGCTAAAAGATAATTATTTGCAATGGTTCTCTTAGGGATGAAAATCCCCCTACAGCAATGATAACAACCAAGCCTTTATCCCACTAAGTGGGGTCGGCTATATTAATTCTTTGTTTTCATTGCACTTTATCAAATAACAAATCTTTATTTAGCTCTAAGCNCAATCTTAAAATCAACTTTATTTCACATCCAACACACCTCCCAATATTAAAATAAATTTCTTTACCATCAATTTTATAAAATAAAATATTTTCTCTTTCCTTACCTAAATTTATCCTCCAACCAAACAAGCCCTAAGTATGTAAGATCATCCCTTATAATTCTTTTCATATCTTTCTTAGTTTTCTTCTTTCACTTTTTACTTGAGCAAAGTCTAATCATGCAACTTTTCTTATTAGAGCTTTTATCGACTTACGATTTATATATTCAAACCATTTAAGCTGACCCTTTTTAAGCTTATTTTTAATTGAGGCTATTTCAACTTTTATGTGGATATATTTATTTCTTATCTTGTCTTTTCGCATATACTGACTCATCCATCTTAATATCATCTGTCATACTTATCTTATTTGTGCTTTTATACTTTATAGGCCAGCATAAGCACCATATAACATCGATTTTTTTACAATTGTTCTATAAATTTATCTTTAAGTATAAGTGAAATTTTTTTATACACAATATATCAGATGCATTTCTCCATTTTATTCATTCTTCTTGGATCCTACTAATGATATTACTATTTATTTTGCTGTCATTTATTATGATTGATTCACGGTATCTAAAGCGTTCACTCTTCCTAATAATTTGATCACCAATTATCACGTTGTCAATGTTAGTGCTTCTTTCTTAACTAAATATGCACTACTTGGAAATCAAGGGGACAAGGAGGTTCTTCACGCCATAAGTTAAAATTTTCACTGTAATCTTGCAAATGGTGGTGCAATGGCTAATAAGACTATAGTAATTTGTCCTTTTTGCCCCCTGGACTTTGGGAATGAGAACAATTAGAATATGCTTCCATATACTTGGTATGACACCAGTCTCAATGATGTGCTAGATAGTTTTGATGGTATCCTCTTAGTATTCTCCCAATAGCCTTTAGAGAAAGATCTCGTAATGCCATCAATGCTTGGTGCTTTATTGTTGCTAAGAGAACGAATAACCTTTTCAATCTCCTCTATAGAAATCTGCCTAGCAAGCTCAATAGCCTTCTCAGCTAGAATAGTTGCTTTCGGCGGGGAATATGTGACTCCTATGTGCTAGCTAAAGCTGGTTTCCATTTGGCAGTAAAATGCTCTTGAAGAATAGACTTTATGCCTTATTCATCTTTAACTTTGTCATCAAGTAAATTAGGAGAGAGTAAACTTGATTTACTCTCTTCCTGCTAGTGGCCATTATATGAAAGATGGTATTATTGTGATCGCCACAAGTCATCCATTTCACTTTAGCTCATTGCCACCACCAAGGTACCAAGTGGGCTAGGCAAGAATTGTAATTGGCCACTAATTTCAACAAACAGTGAGTCCACCATTGTCGATTTCTTGAGCTTGTAGGCGATAATCTTCTTACCTTCAAGATCTTGGGCTTTATTACTGAGATCCCCAACTTTGTCCTTGCTCCATCCTTTGAGGGCTCTTAAGGTGCTGGCAAATTTGTGATTAAGCATTGGAGCAAGGATTCAGCTTGTTGGTTGATTCCATTCTCGTAATACAATACTCCTTGCTTCATGAAATGAAAGCCAGCATCGTCAAATTTTAGTAAGCCACCTTGAGGTTGGAACTCCAAATTTTCAAATTGCAACAGAATGGGGTGGTGGTTCGAACCAATTTGAGTGAGATGAGATGTTTTGAGCCCGTAAAAGTAATCAAGGCCACTGAATTAAAAAAATCCTATCCATTTGGACCCACATATGAGCTCTACCCTTTCAATTATTGCACCACGTGTATTCTTGTTCTCTATAAATCATGGAGGTCATTTAAAGCCACAAATTCAGCAAATTCGAACAAGGCCAGGGTAGGTTTGAAGGGCTTCCTGCCTCTTTTCTCATCCTGGCTCAAGATGCAATTATAATCGCCTCCAACTATGGCCGGGGTTGAGTCCTGGAGAATGCCTGAAATAGTGTTCTAATGCTCACGGCTAACGAGATAATCACCATCAGCCTAAAGTACCCAAAGATGTCATTTAGTCTTTGCCATTGAAAGAGCCTCCATGATGCGAACTTGTTTGTGAACTTGAGCAATGCTCAACTGTAGTAGATGTGATATCCACAGAGCTATAATGCCTCCTGATTCACCCACAAATGGAACAATATAGTAATCTCAATGATGACCGACTAATCGGTCGACATCTTTTCGAGAAAAGGTTTGGACCTGTGTCTAAAGTAGATAGATCACAAGGGGTGAATGCGAACAAATTAAAGTTTGAAGATGGTTCTGTAAGGCTGGCTTTCCAACCCCACAGATATTCCAAAATAAGGCACTAATCATTGGCAGGAGGGTTGTTGGTGGGTGGGGCCCTGTCCTCCAACACTTCATCCCCAGCTCTCCTTTTCTTAGATTGCAAGTAGCCCTGGCCCATCTTGTAATGGAAAATTGATGACTGTAATTCTGACAAATCTCAAACAACAAAGGACAAGCTCACTTTCTCCTGGAGGACACTTTGATTGGAGAGGATCTTTGTGTTTCATTTTCCAGTTCTTACAATTTTTAGAAACCTGAGGCTATTCCTGCTGTTTTTCTGCTGCAAAGTGCATATTTTCAATCAAGTTGCTGCGATCTTCTGCTTAGTGTCATGTTTTGGCTCGCCATTCTGTACTTGTTCATCTACCATGTGGGCGAAATGGTTGGGAAAAGATTGAGACTTGCCAAGGCTTGATATGGGCTGGTTATTTTTGTGTTCTGGCCTTCTGTTCGGATCTTGGAATATCCAGCAATAGCGTCTACATTGTGGACCTTAGCTTGCTGTTTTTGCGGTGTACCTTGGGTTTTTTGGGCAATCTCCTTCGATCGTGGCCTCTTCCTTCTGCTGATAGCAATCATCCATGGTTCTAATTGGTCCTGAGGCAGCGTTTCTTCTGTTTCGAAGTTCTCTGCATTTGCTTTTTGTTTCTAGCATCAATGTCCACTTGCTGCCTTGCTGGTAAGCTGCATTCCACCTGTTTATGAGACATTCTTATCCCTATTAATTTGGAAGCCTTTTGCTTAAATTATTCTCACCCAATCTCACATTGTATGACGTGTTTACTATGTCCATAGACTATCAGGTTGTCATTCATATCTCAAACTTTTTCCAGTGCTGTGGACTGTGTTTTAACTGCCTGACCATGACATGGTGATTGAGCATTGTAATATGCTTGTTTTTCAACGTTCCTACCATCATCCATCTGTCCTCTTCTGATAACTTGTCATGGGATTTTCATGAGGAACGATGTAATCCTACTCATGAAAGTGGCATTTCATCCTGATCGTGTGAATGGTTTGTGAAATTCTGTATCATATTGCACATTTTTATTAAATGCACCATGCTATCATAGTGATTTTGTTTTTGTCTCGCTTGACCTAGGTCCATGGTTTAGGTAGGTCTTGTCATACTTACCTTAGAAATTTATATAGTAAATTCTAAAACTCATTCTAACTATGACTATTCCCTAAGAAAGATCCAGCAAGATACATCTTGAGATCTTCGAAATGCCATAAAGCTAACAGATTTTCTATAAACTAAGAAATGCAAGTCTAAATCTATGAATCTCACTCAGCAGCCAGAACAATATAAACTTTAAATGATAAAGAGAATACTATCCTCTGATTAATACAACGCCAATATTACCTTAAATTAATAAGAAATCCCTAGCGGATCACTTCAGAACTCCAGAATTATTAGGTAAATATTATTTAAAAGAGAGAAAAATAATAAACCTTATTGAACTTTTTCGATGTCTCTCTTGAGCTGGCATGTCAACACCAGCTACCTATCTTACACTAATACCAACCAACCTCTTGAAAAATACAAAATCAAAAGTGGTTCCTGGGTCAGCAACTCCTTCTGGCATCTGGCCTTTATTATTTTTGAACGAGGCCAAAGATCTACATTTCCTAAAGGCTAAGAATGCCGAGGTGCAGACTTGGTGTTTTCATTCAACCAAACGTTCGAACCTATTCTCCCATGAAACTTTAAAGAAAAGCAAACTACTTTTTTGAAGGAATCTTTCGAACCAAAATTTCGAATCTATTCCTTCAAACCACTTCACGTGGACAACCTCCAAAACATCGTGCACGAACTTTGTAATGTTTCATCGTGTAAGACCTCAAAGATCATACTCAATCGTGCACAACCCTTCGAACTACTTCATCGTGTACGACCTCCAAAACATCTTGCACGACCTTTTTAACATTTCATTGTGTATGACCTCAAAGATCATACTTAATTGTGCATGACCCTTCAAACTACTTCATCGTCTACGACCTCCAAAACATCGTGCACAACCTTTTGTAACACTTCATCGTGTATGACCTCAGAGATCGTACTCAGGATTATGCACGACCTTTCGAAGCAATTTCATACATCAGAGGTCGTTTCTGATGCAACTCCTCATGTATTGAAGATTGTTTCCGAAGCAATTTTCTCATGCATCAGAGGTTGTTTCTGAAGCAATCTCCTCATGTATCGAAGATCGTTTTTGAAGTAATCTTCTCATGTATTGACAGTCATTTTCAAAGCAGTCTCCTCATATATTGAAGTTTTGAAACAATCTCCCCTTCAAAAACAAAAATATTCACCAAAAGGAGATACTCATTCTGGCCTTGATAAAGTGGTGCCTTGATGAGTCAGCATATTCAACTCAACATATTACCAGCAAAGCCAAAGGCTTATTTTAAGTTCTCCCCAAGGCTTATGATGCCTACCCTTTGATAGCAAGCTACCATGCCCTTTTGAAACGCTATCTCGTATGCTCAATGAGCTGGATTAGGAAATGATAAAAAGATCACGTGGGTAAATCCCAACTGAATAAATCCAGTAAAGAGAATCTATATCAACTAGTTTTGCCTAAAAGGCAACTATCATAAATACAATCATTTTGGCTCCTTAAATCCGGGTCATCAGGGTAATGAAAGAATCTTTTTTATTGATCAAAAGTTCTATCCTCCAGTGGAGGATGAGTAATTAATTACAGATGCTTGCCTTTGTAATATCCTGTTTTACTTATGGGTAATTGCATTCCTTTTCCTTGTTTTGACATGCAAATATACTTTCATGAATTCAGAAGTGAAATATTCAAAACTTATTGCTAAAAATGTTTAAGTGACTAATGGAACCAACATATAACCTTATTAGTCTCTGGTTGGCTCAATGACAGAAGGTGAAATGGAGCTGCCCAGCAGTCCTCTTAAGAAGGCTGAAGAAAATGGAGTTACCGCCGTTCATGAAGCTAATTGCAAGGCCTACATGAAGGTCAGTATATTCTTGTATTTTTCTAAATTCAGCTCCTCTACATAAATTGTCTTGCAGAGTGATTTCTTTTTTCGGTCTAGAAAGTCTATGAACTCTAAGTTCATTGTTTTGTCTGAATTCTTTTCATCCACCATATCTAAGTCAAGTTCATGTATATGAAACATAGTTGTTTGCCATACACGAGCCTACCAAAAACCTCAACAGTTTAGTAAATCTGGATATCGTTGGTTGCCAGCAACCTTGCTCTTCAAGCACACCCATTTATGAGGAAATACTAAATACTTTGATATCCAAATGAAACGGATCCAATAGAGCTATTCCCTGAACCTCCAGTGAAGATTAGCAAATTTGTGGTTGCCAACGCAAGGCCGTGGCTCCCAACATTGATGGACGATGACAATGGTGAGAGCGACACTTCTATTAGGGAGCTGAGCTGTTGGGGAGATGGGATCTTGGACAAGATTTCCTAGCACTGTCAGATCTCTGCCCACGGGGATGTAACCAACCTAAAGACCTCCTCCGTCTTACTCAAAATTGTAAGCTCTACCAAGAAATGCATAGAAATCATCAAGCAACCTCAAGTTGTTATCTAGAAATGCACTCGCGGCACCAAAAGTGGAATGGATGGTGCATGCTGCCTGAAAAAACAAAAAGGATAGAGCATTATGGAGGCAATTAGTCTATACTATTCCTGGATTACAAGAAATGCTAAAGTTCATGAGTAGTCGATTTATTAATCTGACTACTATTATTGTCGGTGCTCATAATACAATTCAAATGGTACTTGCCCCAATTCGGAGCCACTAGGGCCTATCCGCCTTGATGGGGACTTGTGTCGAATTAGCTAGTTAATGGGTCCTGCCCCCTTGGATGGATCAAGGTATACATTAATGATGGGTTGAGTGATGGAGATGTCGCTAGTTTCATAATTAGAAACTCTAACAGAACCTTGCTTATTGCTGGCGGTAAGAAAATTCTTACATATGCAGCTTGTATCGCTGAGAACTGGGCAGTTATTGAAGGCTTGAAATGTGCTAGGCATTGGATAGCAGGCCTCTTAAAGGTCTGCGGCTAGAGATCAACTCAATGGAGACTTATTGAAGTGGCATCAGAACGATAACAATTGACAAAGCGATGCACTGAAATGATGGAAGACTGTGAGAATGCTAAAGCTTCCACAAGCACAAAATCTCGCATATTAATAGAAGTGGTATTTTTGTGAGCGACTACCTAGCCAAAATCGCAAGTTGTTTCTCTTTCGTTTGGGATGGGGGCACCCCCACCTTTTACCTGAACCTTTGCAGGTTCCTAACGGGGCATACTACTTGATGTATTGAATTAGCATCAGAAAGAGGAGCATGTTATTACATACAAGAATGGAATTTTAAGAACTCAGATTGATTATTTTCTTATAAAGAAATGAGATCGCTTGGATTGTAAAGATTGTAAAGCCATTCCAAGTGAATGTTTGCTCAATATCGATTAATGGTTTTAAAATCTGAGATAAAGTATTGGAGAAGAAATAATAAGTCAAAATCCTATTCTCAGACTCGATAGTAGAATCTAAAGAATAAGAACAGATGTATATTTAAGAAAAATATTTTAGAACTTGAGCAATAGAACATTAACGGAAAAATTGATTTTATGTGGCTGACAACTGCTAACTGTATCCGTAAGGTGACGAAAGATGTGCTGGGAGAATCCAAAGGAATTATTCCAAATAATAAAGATGCTTGATGGTGAAAAGATGATGTACAAGAAAAAATTAAGGAGAAGAAGATTTGTTATAGAGATTAGTTTAAAAATAAAAATAAGAATAAGTGAGAAATATAAAGCGGCTCGACGAGAATCTAAGAAAGCAGTCGACAATGCAAAGAATATTACTCTTGAGGATTTATATAAGAAGCTGGACACTAAAGAATGAGAAAGACAATTATATAGAATAGCCAAGACAAGAAATAGAAAAATTAAAGATTTAATCCAAGTAAAATGTATTAAAGATGAAGATCAAAAAGTACTTTTCATAGAAGAAGATATCAAAGATAGATAGATGAGTTACTTCAACAGCTTTTCAATGAAGATTGTGAAAATTCAATTGATCTTACGGAACTCAGCACCCCAAAAGAAAGTAAAAATTACTCTTACATCCGACGTATCAGTAAAGCTGAAGTCTGAAAGCTTTAAAGAAGATAAAGTATAAAAAAACAGTAGAATCAGATAACATCCTAATAGATGTTTGGAAGTGCTTAGGAGATGAAGGAGTTTCTTGGCTCACTAGATTGTTTAATATGATTTTGAAGACTAAAGGATGTCAAATAAATGAAAAAAGAGTATATTGATACCTATTTATAAGAATAAAGACGATGTACAGAATTGTGTTAATTTTAGAGGAATTAAATTAATTAGTCATACTTTAAAACTTTAGAAGAGGGTGATCAAATAAAGGTTACGCCATAATACTAAGGTATCAGAGAATCAGTTTGGTTTTATGCCAAGTAGATCTACTCTAGAAGTCATTCATTTATTAAAAAGTTTAATGGAGAAGTTAAAGGAGAGAAAGGAAAACCTACATTTGGTTTTTATTGATTTGGAAAAAGCTTATGATAAAGTCTCAAGAGAAGTACTTTGGAGAGTTTTAAAAAGAAAGGGATTTGCACTGCTTATATTCAAGTTATTAAAGACATGTATAAAGGAGTTGTTATCTGTATTCGGACACAGGGAGATTTGACTAAGGATTTTTCTATTACAGTTGGATTATACCAAGGCACGGCTTTAAGTCCGTATCTTTTTGCTTTGATTATGGAAGTCATGATTGGACATATTTAAGATGAAGTGCCTTGGTGTATGCTCTTCGCAGGTGATATTATCCTTGTTGAGAAAATTAAAGAGGAAGCTAGAGCGAAACTAGAGATTTGGAAGAATGCTCTAGAATCTAAAGATTTTCATTTCAGTAGATCAAAAATTGAATATATGAAGTGCACATTTAGTCAAGAAAGAAATATTTATATTAGAGATGTGACAATTGGTGATCAAATTGTAAAGAACAGTAAGCGTTTTAAATTGAATCAATCATACAAAATGATGGTGAAATAGATAATGACGTTATTAGTAAGATTCAAGCAGGATGGGTAAAATGGAGAAATGCTTCTGGTGTGTTGTGCGATAGAAAAATCTCATCCAGAATTAAGGGTAAATTTAATAAAACTGTAGTAAGACCAGCGATGATATATGATGCTGAATGCTGGTCTGCAAAGAGGAAGCATACAAATAAAATAAATGTTGCAGAAATTTGGATGCTAAGGTGGATGTGTGGATATACATGAAATGATAAAATGAGAAATGAGTATATCCGAAAGAAAGTTGGTATTGCACTAATTGAGGATAAACTTAGAAAAAGTCGACTTAGATAGTTTGAACATCTAAATCGTAGGCCGATTGAAGCTCCAGTTAGAAAAATTGAGTTATTAGATTTTGCTCATGTACAAAGAGGAAGAGGGAGACCAAAGAAGAAATGACAAAAAATTATAAGGAGTGATCTTAATTACTTAAACTTAAATAAGAATTTGATAACTGATAGAGCGCAATGGAAACAAAGGATTCATGTAGCCGACCCCACCTAGTGAGATTAAGGCTTGGTTGTTGTTGTTGTAGAAGCTAGGGCCCGACAGTACCTCCTATGCGCAGGAAGTGGTGACGTGAAGTGCAATTTCCCCGCCTGAAAGCGACAATGTGCACCAGCGTCAGGCATCATGCGCAAATTTGGCCAAGGGGCCAGCGTTGTGCGAGCACTGCAGGATTGAAGGAGCTGGCCGTTCCCTGGTGGTCCTGGGCTAATGAATCAGCTTAGTTGGGATGAATTAATGGATATTTGCAACTTAGTCCCCTTTTTTAAGTTTTATTAATTTAGGCCAACTTGCTTAATCCGAGTCCATTCAAACCGATGTGAACCTATTTTTAATCCAACTGACTTAATTATTTATTAGATACAAAATGGATATTTTCACCAACATCAACATTCAAATTAGAAGTGAAATAAAAACTAAATTAACTATAATGATAGTCTCATGTAAATACAAAATGTGACATAATCTAGACTTAGAATCGTAGATTATGTGGTGATGAATTCAACATGGATTGAACCATCCCTCTATCAGTATGTCATTAAAACCTCCTATATTTAATTGGGATATTTCAAATATGCTTCATTTTAGAATAGAACTTATGACCTGTTTGTCTAGGAGTTTAAAATTAACCTGATTTAATTTTAACCAGACATATCACATCACACATAAAATTTAATATTAAAAATTAAATTTTTTTCGCATCCTACACATATTACTAAAATAATAACTAACTTATAACACATCCCTCACATATTCTAACATAATAACTAACTTTATATCACAACCCTCACATATTCCAACATAATAACTAACTTTATTTCACATTATTCACAACTTTTAATAAAATAATATCTCTATTCAAATTTAATTTTAACTTTATTAAATTTAACCTTACAAACAAACACGCCTGTCATATTTATATATTGGAAATTATGAAAAAAAAAAGTAACACTGTTGATAGGAGAATTTTTAAAATTTTGAATTTTAAGTCATATTCAAAGATTGTAGCATGTATTCTATCGAAACTGTCGAAACTGTAAAAACTACAAAAACTTACATTTCTAATTTGTGAGTGAAATCGAAATCAAAAGCGTGTTTTAAAACCTCGATTTTAAATGTCTTTTTGAGATATGCTTTGCAGCCTCTATAAATGATATCAAACTTTAAATCTAAATTGACTTCTTATATGACAATGATGTGACAAATAAAATGTTATTTTTGCCAATGTGGCAATAGTTCTGCATAGAAAATTTTAATTAAATTTAATATTTAATATCATTCTATATTTTTTGTATTATAACA
>JAEMOT010000132.1:182706-216155 GCA_019297695.1 Apostasia ramifera | reverse complement strand
TATTATTTTACTTTACATACTCAATAATTTTTAATAAAAATATATATTTTATTTCACATCTTAGACTAAAATATTTGAATCGAGTATTTTAATTTAGGATGTAAAATAAAGTTAATTNCTGATTTAATTTTAACCAGACATATCACATCACACATAAAATTTAATATTAAAAATTAAATTTTTTTCGCATCCTACACATATTACTAAAATAATAACTAACTTATAACACATCCCTCACATATTCTAACATAATAACTAACTTTATATCACAACCCTCACATATTCCAACATAATAACTAACTTTATTTCACATTATTCACAACTTTTAATAAAATAATATCTCTATTCAAATTTAATTTTAACTTTATTAAATTTAACCTTACAAACAAACACGCCTGTCATATTTATATATTGGAAATTATGAAAAAAAAAAGTAACACTGTTGATAGGAGAATTTTTAAAATTTTGAATTTTAAGTCATATTCAAAGATTGTAGCATGTATTCTATCGAAACTGTCGAAACTGTAAAAACTACAAAAACTTACATTTCTAATTTGTGAGTGAAATCGAAATCAAAAGCGTGTTTTAAAACCTCGATTTTAAATGTCTTTTTGAGATATGCTTTGCAGCCTCTATAAATGATATCAAACTTTAAATCTAAATTGACTTCTTATATGACAATGATGTGACAAATAAAATGTTATTTTTGCCAATGTGGCAATAGTTCTGCATAGAAAATTTTAATTAAATTTAATATTTAATATCATTCTATATTTTTTGTATTATAACATATTTTAATGTTCAAGGATGAATTTACAATAACGCTTCTTTGGTGATATCAGATCCACTTTAGTCAACCTAACCGCAGAGAGTTTAGAAGGTTCAAAAAAATAGGTTGAACCCAGCTTAGAAACAAAAGGGTCGATCTAGCTTTAAGTCTAGCGGTTAAATCAGACCAATCATCTATGCCCTTAAATTTCTATCAGGTTCGAATCAGTTTTCTGGCATGATCGTGCTTTACAAGTTACAACACATATAATCTGCTATAAAAAATGTTTAATATATATCTCACGAGAAATGAATATAATTATATTATTTTAAAAGTATGTTGAGTGTAGTGTTCTTTTCTCTTAGCGAGAATGAACTTATTTGAATATCAGAAATTCTTAAATGTGAATTACATTATTATTGTAATTTTTTCACACTATTTAAACATCGGAATATTTAAAAATAAAATTAAAGAGATATTGATTGTACACAATAATAATTCTGAGATCTTATCATCAATTATGGGAGCAAAAGTTTAAATATAATGAACATTTAGCCCTGTTTANTTTTATTGAAAATTATTAAGTATGTGAAATAAAATAATATTTTTTTATATTAAAATTTATGTAAAATATTTAAAAAAATTTATTTATTATTATTATTATTATTTTTTAAATTAATATTATTTTAATCTTAATTTGATCCTCGTGCCAAACAGAGATCGTGAGGGAGGCTTTCTGTGTTCTTACGCTGATAAGAATTTAGGATCTCCCTCAGTCTGTACCGTTATCTTTTCCGTTACGGTCGTTAGCTACCGAACAAATCGGGCCGTCTGAGCGATTCCGTGCGCGGGCCTCATTTTAGCCTTGCGAGTAAAGTCCGTGGGGTCCACAGTTGGCTGGCAGCTGGGCCCCTAGGCGGAAGCGCAGATCATTTGCTCATTTTGGCACACACGTGTCAGGCTGAGGGCTCTCGAACATTCTTCTTGGAGGTGGGAACAGCTGGTGTGCGGCAAGTGGACGAAAATCTTTGCACTGTTTGATTGAAAAAAATACGCAACGAATGAAAAGCCATTAGAAGGTCATTATTCATGAATGCACGCATCTTAAAGAGATGGCCAGACGAGTCGGCTAGCTAACCGTTGCCCCTTCCCGCGCGATAAATTCTCCCTCCTGTTGTTAATTTCCCATCTACTCTCCAAAATATCTAGTTTTTAATTCCATTATGCTTCAGTTTCGATACCAAATGTGTTTAAGGGAAATTTGGTTTAAAGTTATCATAGTATTATGTCATGTTATTTAGAAAAAATAATTATTTTGTTTAAAAATATGTATATATTTCTAAATAATTATTTTATTTAATAATATTTATAAATAATTTTTTTAAAAATTATGAAATTAAAGTAAGGGAAAGTCACAAGCCCAAAAAGGCCTTATGCGTGCATGCGAATCCCTCGTCCTCATACTGTATATGATATGGTTGAGCTGGCTTGGCTGGTATAGAAACACAATGTGTATTAGCCCGCCCTTAGCTATTGCACAACTCAAACTCGCCCACACGACAACAATCGTGTTGTATCGTAGGAAGGCACACATCACTCAAAAGATCTAAATTATGTTGATATAGCACCAAAATAACATTAAATCAAATGCCTTATTAATAAAGTTTGCGATTAGCTTGATTTGTGATCACGTTCTTGAAAAATGCTGCTAATGTTTACTTGGATGTAGTGTTATATCTCGATGGTTTTTACCCAATCGGTTGTAACTTCAATTCATGTTAAAATAAGGCTATTATTTTTACTATCAAATATCTAACGAAAGTTGAATTAAATGTTATATCATATCAAGACTGACTTGATCTGAGCGAGTCAATTAACAAACTATTTTTATTACTAGAAATTTTGATTAATATAATCTCGAGTCAGCATATGATCAAATTGACCTACTAGAGATCACGTGGAGAGCCCAAGATTGAGCTCATCTAGTGTTTTGTATTACTAGAAATTTTGATTAATATAATCTTAAGTGATCGGATTGATCTGTTCGAGGTCACATGGAGCCCAAAATCGAGCTCATCTTGGTAAAACTAAGGATCCTAGATGTAATTTCCATTACTAATTTTCCTTCCTCATGGAGTGTAAAAGTTTGATTTGTATTTTAGTGTTTCTAGTGAATTATTTTTTTGGATAAATTACTAATAAGTTTTTATAGTTAACTCAATTTTTTTTAGTTAAAAATGTACTGATAAGTCTCTATCATTAAATTTATATAACATATTGGGCCTCAAAAATAAAACTTATTATATAAAAGATTTATTGGGATCATAAAGTTTCTCATACATAAAATATCTAAGTAGACAATTTTTTATAGCATTTAAGGAATATTTTGTCCATTACATTTTAAAATTTTTATTTTGCCTTTTTCTCTCACTCTCTCTATATCCTCTTCTCACTTTTATTTTCTCTCTTCACTCTCCTTCTCTCATTGGCTATAAAACACAAATATGATACGATAATACAGATATATTACGATATGAATATTATAATATGATAAAACTTAAAAATAGAATCAACAGTTATATATAATTGTGTGTATAATGTATTATATTTTTATTTTTAAGGTATATTTTATATAGTAGATTAAAATGATTTATATATCTTTTTAATATAAAATTTTAAAAATATCTTGTAATTTTTTTTTTAAATTAATTAAAGTTTTTTTTTAAATATTTTTGATACCACTAAAGGTAAATATTAGGATAATTTAATATGAATTAAGTAAAAAATTATTTTTGAATAATTATTAAATTTCAAAAATTTTAAATTTAATATAATGTGATGAATTTTGTTTAATTTTTTTTAATTTATCACATATTACTTTGGTGAGATAGGAGTTTAAATTCATACCAATTAATTAAGTTTAGTTTTAGTATAAATTTAATTTAAATTAATTACCACAAAGAGAACATGATATAATTGGTAAATTCGGCCTAGAAGCTTGTCAGGAATCACACTTTGCCTCAGTGATTTCTTTCTTTTAGGACATCACCATGCGATCACTCCGCACTCTCTTTGGCCATGAGCGTCACATTGTCCTTGTCTGCAGTGGTAGTGGTGTGAAGTCTGATGAAGGGGGAGGTGAAGTTCAGGCGTAGTGAAGCTCAGTCCCATTGAAGAGGAGGAGAAGAAGAAAAAGAAGAACAAGAAGGTGGAAGAGAAGAAATGGAGAACAGGAAGGCGGCAGAGGGAGAAGAGGGGGTTGCAGGTGGAGTGGGGAGGCTGAGGTTGAGGGTGGAAAAAAATAATTTGAAGAAAAACGGAGGATTGTTTCAAAATTTGATCACATGTAACCAATAAAAAAAAAATTTAAAGTAATATTAGGTAAAATATAGAGACATATTTTTAAGTTTTTAAAAATTATAAACTAAAACATATTTATAAACGGGATAATTACTTGCATGTCACATCATTTCACTTTATTTATGTGTTACCCATCTATTTTTAGTTAATTATGCTATGTACACTCAAAACATTATAAAATCTTACATACACATACTTAAGCTAAAATTTAGTCAAAATTTATTTGAAAAAAAAATTTCGTTAGTAAATCATTAAAATTACATTTTTATCCTTAATAGTACATTTTTTTTCTTCCTCGATGTCACAATAAAGCGCTGATCTGTCCTAAAATCAATTCACGTCGCGGATATTTCCTTCCCTTACCACAACCTAAACATCAAAGTTTTAAGATTTTCACTCAAAATATATTTAAATATTCTTAAAATAATATGATGAACAGTTCAGATTTTTTGTAACCTAACTATAGTTAGGTTATTGAAAAGTTATAATTGCTTATTATAATGGAAACAAGTGAAAGTGTGTGTATGTAAAATTTATAATATTTTGAGTATGCATAGCGTAATTAACTAAGAATGGATGAGTAACGCATAAATAAAACGAAATGGTATGGCATGTAGGTAATTATCCCTTTATAAATTTGTAATCCTCGAAATTGGAACTCTTCATGATTGGTTTTCGACATATAAACTCAAATCTATACCACATGAGTCACCTCGAGGGTCGACTCATGTAACATCTTGATGTTTAATTATAGTAATTTTTATATTTGGTTTCTAATTATGTAAGTTTAATGGTATGTTATATTTTTATTTAATTTATAAATAGTTTAATTATGTTGAGTTTTAGGTTAAATGTGAGTTTTGGTTGACATCAAAATTAAGCTGGTCTATTTAAGCTGAAAAGAATTAAATGAATTAAAAAGATCTAGTATTTATAAATTTGGACCTATCTAGATGATTGAGAAAATAATATTTGTGTATGGCAATAGCTTTCTTATTTTATTCAATTATAATCTAAATTTAATCTTTAATTTATCTCTATTTGCATCTACACTATCATACAAATTTGAGTTTTCAAATAAATTCTCCTTTAACAATTTTACTTCACATAAATATTATATTAATCAAATTAGCTGAGAATTTCCTTATCTCAAAAGATAATTTGAAAAAAATTTATGAAAAATTTTAAAAAAATGTGTATGATATGAAATAGAGTGATTAAGTTATATTAAAAATTATATTGAATGTGAAATAAATTGATTGTTTAATGTTGAATTTGTGTAGGATGAGATATAAAATAATTTGAGAAAATTACGCTTAGGTTCCTGAGTTTAACGCTTAATATCGCACAGGTTCACGTTTTAAAAAATTATCAAATGAATTTTTTTTATTTTTTTATAATTAAATTTTTTTAAAATTACCGTTTTATCTCTGCCTCTCGGATCGGGAGGGGAGAGAGAGAATGGCAGGGGTAAAACGGTAATTTTAAAAAATTTTAATTATAAAAAAATTAAAAAAAAACTCATTTGATAATTTATTAAAACTCAGGGACTCCGATGTTATTAAAAACGTAGATCTGTGCGATATTAAGCGATATTAAACGTTAAACTTAAAGATTTAGACGTAATTTGCCCAAATAATTTTTAATACTTTTTTAAAATAAATGTAAAATTTTAATTATAATTAAAATAAATTATTTTTTTTAGTCGATTATCAAACAAGCCAATTGATCTCTGCTTTCTTCTTAATTTTCTATTGCCCCAGCTTTACCCTCTTTTTTTACCCACCGCATGCTCACATATCTGAGGGAGAAAGCTTTCTCTCTCAACTCAGCTCTCATATAAAAATAAAATGGCCTATCTTCCTTTCTCATACCTATCCAAAATGACTTTTTTAAAATAGGCTTATTTAATTAAATAATTAATATATTCCATTATTATAAAAAATTAACAAAAAGAGTTTGTAGCGCTCCGATTGAGCCAAAGTCTTCTATTGTACGGGGGACTTCTTGGTATGAGAACACATGCGACTTCTTATTATTAGAAGCCGCCCGTTATACGGCGGACTTCTTACTTTGATATTTTTTTAACTTATTTAAAAAATATTATTTTAAGTTTTTTTTTATAATTTACGATATAATAAGTTTTTATAATGGAATTGTATTTTTTTAGCATAATATTACTTTTAAATTTAAAAATAAAATGAATATGTATTTCATCCTATTTTTTAATTAGAAGTTTTGTATTAATTCCATGGATTTTTAGTAAGCTGAAAATCTTGAAATATGATATCATTTATAAAAAATATAAATATGTATTTTTTGTCTTTATTCATATTTTGTCCGGCAAATTCTCTGCATTAATCTTGTCATTTTTAAATTATTTTTTCATTTATTTCATCTCATATTTTTTGAGCTTGAACATCCACGCTTATATTTAAACATGCTTTAAATTTACAATAAAAATTTATAAGATATGTAAAATATAAATGAAATATAACAAGTATTTTCAAGTTACATCATAACAAATTTTTTAAATGAACTTAAATTTTTCAATATAATTAAAAATATTGCAGTAGCATACTGTTTAAAATATATGTATTATCTATGCCTTCCTTTTCTACGTGGTATAGCGTCACTTCCAGGTGTGTGTGAATTCGAAACTCGCCATCGTTGTTGGTGGAGTTGCTTTTGACTGGCAAGCTGTAGCAATTGAGACTGATACGAATATGTGGCATAATGCCTCCCTCGTTGGTGTCCAACGATGGATGAATAGCTAGGGAAAGATCATCTCCTTCCACACTCCTATTGTCGCACCCCTACTACTGCGCCCCCATCCCATATCATATCATCTGCACATAAAAATGAAATATTCTCATCAATAACAAACAATTTTCAGATGTATATATAAGAATAATTTTTAATAAGTTATAGTATAAAAAAAATATCATATATGATTACCTTATATTTTCAGAATTTTGAGGGCATATTGATCTCTTATCCAATTAAATGACATACGTTGCAAGTTCTACTCAGATCACATCTCCATTCATTCATTGTATTTCTAATATGATGTGTTCATTGTAAATCAGGCCTTCTGACGTACAACGATAGCTTGAGTTCGACAATGCCACAAGTTTTATCAAGTAGAACTCAATATCGCATATCAATAATTACGTGAAATTGACCTTAGTATATATTTTTTTAACTTTTTATATTATAGTAGTGTGATATCACAAGACTGTAGTCTACGCGCATCAATCCAAGAGCACGGATAATATGAGGGCGTAGCAAATGATAAATAAGAGTACACAAGCATGTACAATAATAATTATCATCAATAAAATAGGTTACTGCTTGCTTCTTAGAAATGTAACAATTAATTTCTTATTCATTGAATTTATTTTGATGAGAAATACATATGATTCGGCTTCTTTTATATGTTTTTGTAATATTATTCTAACTTAGATATATAAGGTGAAACAACTTTAGATTCCTAACTGACAGGATTTTCCTGACGTTTTAGAAACAGAGTTATTATCTGATAATATGTTACACAAATAAGTACTTGAATGGGCAGTCCACGCACACGCTTTAGAATATCATTAAAGTATTCAGATATATTTATAGTCATAGTCCCGGATTTAAAACTTTCATCATGAATTAGTATCTATTTTTCATATCTTCAATCTTTAAGATGCTCACAACTTGTGAGCATATGGATGTATTGTAACTATATCTTGCATATACTAGACAAAACTATCCTATATATCACTATTATCAGCATTATACATCTTATCATATATAGACTTAACTGTCTGAATATCAAAAATCTGTAAGACTTTCTTAAATTTTCTCTCAGGTGACAAAGACAATGTCAATGGGTAGCATGAAGTTAGACAGATATTATACATTGCAGTAAACCAGAATGCTTATCACTAATAATACACAGATCTCTTCATGTTCATACTGGCTCAATAAGGTCATGCATTTTAGTAAAAAAAAACTACTCCCAAGTATCATTACTTTCTGACTCGACCTCTACAAATATCAACGAAAAAATTTTATTATTAGCTTCTATGCTTACAACAATTAAAAAAGTACCACGATATTTGTTAAAAAGAAACGTCTTGTTCATACTCAGTATTGGCCAATAAAATCTCCATCCTTTAATAGGACTAAAACTCTGGAAAAAAATATTCGAACCTATTTATTTGAAATTTTTGGATGTCATAAACAGTCCCAAGTATAACTACTTTTAAGCACTCGCAATATCTGTACAGATTTTTATATGATTTTTTTCAACCATCGAATATAGCTTTAATGGCATTTTTTCAATCATCACAAGCTTTCATATAATTGATTTTAATATTATACTTTACATTTATCTATGACATGATATCACTTGGGAAACGGTAGTTCTTGTTGAGTTTTGGGTTAAAATAGTTATGCAGCTTACCAAGATTATAATATTCCATGTACCGTTATATCTCGTGGATGCGATTGCATGTAAATGCTATTTGCATGGAGTGGACTTTTTCGCAGTATATGTGCAAACTAATGCCATTTTTTGTTTATTTCATAGTATTTTTTTATATTGTACATAATTATGAATTGCTCAATCATTTAATAAACATTACAACTCTAATTTTGAATAAAATGTAGCATATTACATCACATATAAAATTTAATATTAACCTGGTGTAATTTTAATCAGGCATATTATATCACACATAAAATTTAATATTAAAAATTAACTTTATTTCACATCCTATACACATTANAATTTGTGTAGAATGATTTAAAAAAATTATTTATTATTATTATTGTTGCTTTTTAAATTAGTACCGTTTTGGTCCTGTTTTGGTCCTCGCGCCAAACAGAGCCTAAATAATAATTAATTTATATCATATCGCTCACATATCCGAACATAATAGCTAACTTTATATCACATCCTTCATATGTCCCAACATAATAATTAACTTTATTTCACATCATTCATAATTTTTAATAAAAAAAAAATTTTATCCAGATTTAATTTTAACCTTTCAATTAAATAGTTAAGAATAAACTTAAAGAAAGCTAACTTAGATGATTTCGACGTATAAATTGTAGGTCATTTGAAACTTCAGTTAGAAAAATCAAGTAATTGAATTTTGCTCACTTATAAAAAGGAAGAGGGAGACTAAAAAATATATGTTAAAAAACTATAAAGAGTGATCTTATTTACTTAAACTTATATAAAAATTTATTAATTGATAAAATATAATGAAAACAAAGGATTCATATAGCTGACCTCACTTAGTAGAATTAAGGCTTGATTGTTGTTGTTATTATTTATATTATAGATCTTCTTCACAAAAAATAATTATCGGATAATGTAAAATTTGTAAAAATATATGTTATATAATATATAAAGATTTATGTGATGTATATATAAATCTCATCTGGTTTTTATTTAACTAACAGATGAAGAAAAGTAATTATAAAAACGCACTTGGGGAGAATCATTAAATCAGAAGAAGAATAAAAATCTACTAATTATAAATGTAATTCAAATTATATTACACTAATTTAGCACATTAAACTTTAATTGAAATCATATTACTATGAAATTCAGCTTGAAATCTGATCAAATTCAAGTCAAATATTAAATTTTTTTGTGAAATTGTGGTTAATTATCTTCTTAACTTATGTTGTACTCAATAATATAAATAATAATAACCATATTATTAAATAATAATCATAATGATAATTTGACAATTTATATTGGAACTCCAAAACCATTAAATATTTTAAATTTGGGACTTATTCCTAGCTGGCTAAATTAGGCTCGCAAACGAGTTGGATTTAAATTGGGTTGGCTCTGATTTGGATTTGATCTGGATATATTCGGATCTGATTAAAATTTGGATCGAATTGGGGTTGACCCAAATCCGTTCCATGATCCGCCAAGGTTCGGATATTCGGATCAAATTTTGAGTCGACTTCAAACTTTTTTTGTTAAATTGCTTAATTAGTGCTATATAGAAAATTACAAACTGTAAATCAAATCAACACATTGGAGGATATGTGAAAGTGCAGAAATTATTCTGATGTTATCATAGGAAATTCTGCTTACAACAACAACAATAACAACAACAATCAAGCCTTAATCCCACTAGGTGGGGTCGGCTACATGAATCCTTTGTTTCCATTGCGCTCTATCAGTTACCAAATTCTTATCTAAGTTTAAGTAACTAAGATCATTCCTTATAGTTTCTTGCCATGTCTTCTTTGGTCTCCCTCTTCCTCTTTGTATATGGGCAAAATCTAATAACTCAATTTTTCTAACTGGAGCTTCAATTGGCCTACGATTTAGATGTCCAAACCATCGAAGCCGACTTTCTCTAAGTTTATCCTCAATTGGTGCAACACTAACTTTCTTTCGGATATACTCATTTCTCATTCTATCCTTTCGTGTATATCCACACATCCATCTTAACATTCTCATTTCTGCAATATTTATTTTATTTGTATGTTTCTTCTTTGCAGGCCAGCATTCAGCATCATATATTATCGCTGGTCTTACTACAGTTTTATAAAATTTACCCTTAATTTTGGATGGAATTTTTCTATCGCATATAGGAAATTCTGCTTATTCTAAGAAAATTAATTAGAGCTCAAATATAAAATTTAATTTAATTACGAAGAAATTAAAGTATTAAAACTAATTATGAAGTCTTGACCTGTAATTCATCTCTGCCCTGTTTGACGTGAGGACCAAAATTAGGACTAAAATAGTATTAANTTTATTATTATTATTGTTATTTTTTAAACTAGTACCAATTTGGTCCTATTTTAGTCCTGTTTTAGTCCTTGCGCCAAACAGGGCCCTGAAATTGAATCCTGAAATAGAAATTATTGTAACTTATAAGAAACTATTTGTTATGTGATTCATTTCATCTCATTCTTTATTAATTCACACACAGTATTAACGCAGGTCAATTTTTTTCCTGTTTGATCAGCTTCGACCTAAATTCGACCTGATAGTACACAATTAGGGTGAGTCAAGTTTTTTTCGATTAGTAGTGTAGGTTAAAAAATTATTCTATTTCATAATTTAGGGAGCGTTTGATTCGTTGTTATCTTGGTGTTATGTTATGTAATTTAAATATCATGACATCTAAATATTATTTTTTAATTAATAATTTTATAATTTTATAAAAAATTATTTATAGATATTATTAAATTAAATAATTATTATTTTTAAATAATATAACATAATATTAAGATAATATTGAACCAAATGTTCGCTAAAATCAATTCACATTTGGGGGGCAATTTAGGCAGTCAGCTTGAAATGAGAACAGATGCTGGGCTCCAGTGCATGGCTCTCGCCAACATGCCGCCCGACTTTTTACCGGTTTTCAGACTCACCCAAGACCGAGGGCACGTCGAGAAATGACACGTGCCGGTATCCAACCGGTAACCTCTGGTTGCCGGCGGATATAGAGGAGAAACGCCGGAAAGTGTCCTATGAGGTCGCACCCGTCGGCCTTATTTTTTTGGGTAAATTACAAAGAGGTGTCTCAACTCTTCCACAATTTTTATGGGCTGTAAATGTGCTTCTTTCAAATCTTTCCAAAAAAAATTCATTACTTTATTGTTTTTCTTGAGGTAGCAATTTCTATCTATACACGTTAACGTGTCTCACCCAATATTTAAATGAAATGAATATAAATTTCAAAATTCAACCCACACAATCGATATGAATTTAGATAAATTAAATCAGTCATATCGATGTTGGGTATTAGTTTTGTATGAATATAATTATCACAACCATTTAATTATTAACTTAAGATGAATATTTTTTTAAAAAAATTCTAAAATTATGATTTCATATACAATGTTCAATACATATCACTCTTTAAAAATATTTTTTTATCTTTATTTAATTTAGTATTTTATTATGTATAATTTATATATTAAATATATTTTTTTTCTCCTTTAGCACCTTTCATTGAGTAATGCAAAGTCAAATAAGGCAAAGTGGAGCGAGTATTGGTAACGTGAGAAGGTTTTCGAGGTAAGGTAGGGCATAAGCAAGTAATTGGCTAACATGTATGTTGGAAAGTATATAATAGGATAAGTCCGAATTTTAATCAGCCTAACTCAACCAAAACTCACCACTTGCATTTCTATCGTTTTAATCACTTCTTTCACATTTGTATCTTTCTTTTGTTCTCGACTTTTTTTTTCTCTCTCTTCTAACTCTCTCAGGAAATGTAAAATTATTAAATATAGATTATGAAATTGTAACTAGAGTGACAGAACGGGAGAGACATGGGAGGGATATATTGGGCAATTAGTAGTTTATAATATAAATTATCAAATAAAATATTTTTTGAAAATATATTAAAATAAATTTGGAAACCTCTAAGTATGAAAGCATGCTAAATTCGAGGGGGCTCATTATAATTTTCCATTTATTTATTTATACGCATATCGTATGATTTGTTTATTGTACTTAATATACTATAAAAGAAGGGCCGTAGCCTGTAGGAAGATCATGGTGCGCATTTATTAGAGGTTCTGCGGATTGTGAATTGTCTGATTCTCTGAGGGGCGATAGCTGCCGCCGGAGCGGAAATCACGGTCGCCGGCGACGCCGCGTCCATGGCGTCCGGCGGGCTCTCGGGGCGTGATCTGCGGGGCGGATCGGCTGTCCAGCTTCCGTATCAGCAACGATCTAGCGGCGGAGTTGTGGTCGGAACCGGTGGGATCTTGAAGCGCTCGCTGACGGAGATGGAGAGGCAGCAGCAGATTCAGCAGGCGATCTTCCTGCGTTCTGTGAAGCAGAAGACGCATCTCGCTGCTCCGATCTTTCCTCTTTCGCAGGCCGATTTCTCTGCGGCCACGAGCTCGTCTTCGGTTCTTTCCTCAATTTCTTCTGCTTCGATGCCTAATTCCTTCTCCTGGTCTTTCCCGTCGGCTAGATCTGCCGTCGAGATTGACTCAGAGAAGAAATCCACCATGACGAGCCGGCTTTTGGAGCTGGAGCGGCATCTTCTGGACGATGACGACGATGAAGAGATCAGCGTCTCTGGATCTGCCTTCTCCAGCAGTGAGTGGAGCGAGACGATGAAGAGCCTCATCTCGCCGCTTCAGCCACTGCTGCAGCCAACGATGACGGCGAATCAAAGCCCTCTCTCCCCTTCTCCTACCACGTCTTCTTCGTCCTCTTCCTGTTCGTCCTCTTCCTCCTGCTCGCCGTCCTCGTCAGCTCCGGTGGGATCTCGGCAGATGCTTCTCGACACGGCCACAGCCATCTCGGAAGGGAATATGGAAACTGCCGCGAGCAACATCGCCCTTCTGAAGCGAACAGCGAATCCCCGCGGAGATCCCGACCAGCGGCTCACGGCGATGATGGTCTCTGCCCTGATCTCCCGAATCAATCCCCCGGCAGCCGGAATCTCCACACCTGTCACTGACGTCTGTAGCGTTGAGCACCAGGCCGCCACTCAGATCCTTTATGAGGTCTCTCCCTGCTTCAAGCTGGGCCTCATGGCGGCAAATCTCGCCATTCTGGAAGCTACCAAAGACCATTCCAAAATCCACATCCTCGATTTCGACGTCGGACAGGGCGCGCAGCTCGCCTCCCTCGTCCACTCTATCGCCGACCGCCAACGTCACGATTCACCTTCCCGCCCACCGATTTCTGTGAAGATCACCGCCGTCGTCGACCCTAGCTTCCCCTTCACCTCCGCCGGCAGCGCCGGAAGCAGCAACCTCAGTCTCGTCGGCGACCGCCTAGCTAATATGGCAGAACGCCTAAGGCTCGGGCTCCGGTTCAGCATCGTTAACCGGCGGATCCACGAGCTGGACCGCTCCTCTCTCTGTTGCGAGTCGGGAGAGGCCCTCGCTGTGAACTTCCCCTTCCTCCTATCCCGCGTCGCCGACGAGAGCGTCTCCCCGGCTAACCCGCGCGACGAGCTTCTCCGGCGAGTCAAGGCCCTCCATCCGCTAATCGTCGCGATGGTGGAACAGGACATGAACGGCAACACCGCCCCCTTCGCCGTGCGCTTCTCGGAGGCCTGCACGCACTACGGCTCGCTGCTGGAGTCGCTGGACGCCACCGCCGGCCGGGAGAGCGGCGAGCGAACCCGGGTCGAGGCCGGCCTCGCCCGGAAGGCTGCTAACTCTGTCGCCCGGGACGGTTCGGACCGGATCGAGCGCTGCGAGGTGTACGGCAAGTGGAGAGCGCGGATGGGAATGGCCGGGTTCCACCCGGTTCAGCTCGGGTCCGCCGTGGCCGAGCCGGTCAAGCTCCGGCTCGCCTCGATCAGGAACAACCCGGGGTTCACGGTCAGGGAGGAGGACGGCAGGATCGGGTCCGGGTGGATGGGCCGGGTGATAACGGTGGCGTCCGCCTGGCGTTAGGGGAGTGGTAGTTATCATTATTTATTAGAGGTAATTAATACTAATTAATGAATTAATCTTGGTATTAAGAAAATGTACGCCATTTGTGCTTGTTGTATTATGTTGAATTAATGAAGAATTGGTTAAAAGGGTGAGTTTGATAATGCTATGAAGAAAAGGTTGGGCTCGTGTGCACGAATGGCAAGGCCGGCAGGGTCCGCCTTTCCCGAGCCGAGTTGGTTGGTCTCCGATTTGACACGTAGGCTCGCCATTCTGGATTTTTCGTGGCTCCGTTGTTGATCGAGGTTGCCCAGGTTGGGGGGGTTTTTTTTTTTTTTTTTTTTTTTTTTAATAAGTTAGGCCGGATACAATTTGTATTAATAATATATAATATTGATGTCTTTAATTTTACGTGCAAATATTTATGTATGCCGTAAGCTCTCCAGCTGTATAATTTGTAAACGTTCAAGTATCTAAAATGTCAATACATAAAAATAGACAAAATAAGACAATTAGATTTTAAATTGAATCATACCATTCTCGACAGTTAAATTTACTTTAAGGAAATCAAATCTTTCAAATTGACTAAGATTGTAATGATTATTGTTAGCTTGAAAATTGATGCTTAATATCAGTTGTCCACACGAACAAATTACTCAAATTGTTTGGATGATTTTTTTTTTTAAAATAAGTATTTTTAATTAATTAATTAATATATTAAATATTATTTAAAAAATTAACAAAATGAGCATATTTTTAATTCCGTTAGTGGTGCATTGTTAAGTTAAAATTGCCTGTTATACGGGCGACTTTTAGGCACGGGTTACTTCTTATTATTAGAAGTTGCTTATTGTACAGATGACTTCTTACTTTGATATATATTTTTTTAAATTATAATATTATTGATCGGCTATATAATAAGTCTTTACGATGGAGTTATATTTTCTCTAGCGTAATATTACTTTTAAATTTAAAAATAAAGTGAGTATGTGTTTCATCAAATTTTTCAATTATAAGTTTCGTACTTAATGGGATTTTGGTAGACTGAAAATTTTGAAATATAACATCATTATATAGAAAATATAAATATGTATTTTTTGTCTTTATTCATATTCTTTTTTGGCAAATCTTCTATATTAGTCTTAACATTTTTAATTTATTTTTTTCATTTATTTCATCCTAATGTTTCATTAAACTTAAACATTCACGCTTATATTCAGATATACTTTAAATTCATAACAAAATATTATAAGATGTGTAAAATATAAATAAAATAGAATAAGTATTTTCAAGTTGCATAATAATAAATTTTTTGAATAAATTTAAATTTTTTAATATAATTAAAAATATTAATTATTTAAAAAATATATATATAATCTGTCTTCATTTCTTACATGGTATAGCATCACTCTTAAGTGTGTACAAATCCAAAGCTCAACGTCATTGTCGGTGAAGTGCATGTACATGTGCATCACCATCATCGTCATCATTGACAGAGTCTTTTTGTCCCTGCTCTTGCTCAATCAGCAAAGTCGAAGGATCAATATTAAATTACATCTTATAATTACTACAATAATAATAAATACTTGAACTACCTGGGTTGTACTATAATGTATGAACTACAAGATCAGAAGATGATTATCCAATAAGTTCTCCTAATGTGAATAACTCTTGCTCCTACAGACTGTATGTCTCGTAGGTGCACCAACGAAGGATGAATAGTTGAAGGAAGATCATCTTCTGTAGCCTGCCAATGTGCCCCTATCCTCGTGTCATATCATCTGCACATAGAAATGAAATAATTTCATCAATAACATGTAATTTTCAAATGTATATATAAGAATAATTTTTACTGGGCTATAACATAAAAAATATCACATATGATTATCTCACTTTTTTAGAATTTCGAAGACATGTAGACTTATTACGTCCAACTAAATGACATACGCTATAAGTTCTACTCGTATCACTTCTCCTCTCTTCTATTGTATTTATGATACGATGTGTATGTGGTCGACCGGGACTTCTGACGCATATCGACAATGTCAAGAGCTTCATCAAATGAGACCCAATATCGCATATTAGAAATTACATGAAATTGATCTAAGTATATATTATTATAACTCTATATTATAGTAGTGTAATACTACAATATTGTATTCTACAAATACCAATCCAAGAGCATTGATAATGTAAGGGTATGACAGATGATAAATAAGAATATGCAACATGTGTAGTAATAGTTGTCATTAGTAGAATAGGTGAAAACAAAAAGAAGAACTCTTCTTTCTTTTTTGATTACCTTATTCGTGTATGTATAAGGCCGTCACTACTTGCTCTTCAGAAATATAATTATTAACTTCTCATCATTAAAATTTACAAAATCTGTGACCACCTGTCCGGATCTCTGAGTCGTTCCTGAAACAAAGCCGCAGCCACCTGATATATTTAATATATTTTGGAAAGCTTAGTTTGATCTCCTCTCCATTTAGCTATTTCACTTAAGGTAAAATAGCTTCAGATTCCCAACTAACATCATTCTTCTGACGTTTCAGAAACATGCCTATTGTGTGACAATACGTTACACAAGCAAGTGCTTGAATGAGCAGTTCACGCACACGCTTTAGAATATCATTGATCATTCAGATGTATTTATAGTCCTAGTCCCGTATTTGAAACCATCATTATGAATGAGTATCTATTTTTTATATCTTTTGTCTTCTAGCTACTTTTGAGCATCTGGATATAATGTAGCTAAATCTTGCATATACTTGACAAAATTATCTCATGCATTAGTATTGCAGGTACTATGCATCTTATCACACATTGACTCAATTGCTTGAATACTAAAAGTCTGTAAGACTTTCTTAAAATTTCCTCAAGTGACGAAGATAATATCGATGGGCAATATAAGATAAGACAAATGCTACACCTCGTAATAAACTAGAATGCTCATCGCTAATAATATATAGATCTCTTCGTATTCGTACTTAAGGTTATATATTCTAGTAAAAAAATTACTCCCAAGTGTCATTATTTTTTGACTTCATTGCAGCAGATGCTAATAAAAAAATTCTATTATGAGCGTCTATGCCTACAGCAGTTAATAAAGTACTACGATATTTGCGAAGAAAAAATATCTCATTCACACTCAAAACTAACTGACAGAATTTTCATCTTTCAGTAGAAGGACCAAAACTCCAGAATGATTGTTCGAACATATTTATTTGAGATTTTTGGATATCATAAATAGTCACGCATAACTACTTTTAAGCACTTGCAATATCTGTATAAATTTTTATATGATTCTTCTCAACCACTGAATAAAGCTTTAATGATCTTCCTTCAAGTATCTTAAGCTTGCATATAACTGATTTTAATATTATACTTTATATTTATTCGTAACATGATGTTACTTGGGTGTATATCAATTTGAGTTCGCACAGCTAATTCTACTAAGCGAGCAATGAATCTGAACGTGCATTGACGGTGATCCTTGTTGGGTTTTGGGTTAGAACAGTTATGCGACTCACCAAGAGTAGATATCTTTCATGCACCACTGTATCTCTTGGAAGTGATTGTATATAAATATCATTTGCATGGAGTGGGCTTATCCATAGCATGTGTATAAATTAATATCATTTCTTATTTATTTGATACTATTTTTTTATATTACACATGATTGCGGATTATCCAATTACTCAGTTAATATTATAACTCTCACTTCGTATAAAATGAAGCAATTACCTAGAGATGTTGTAGCTTCTAAAAATTTAAATGTCTATTTAACCCTCCAAGGTAAGTATCATCATTGATCTTTGCATCCCACTATTGTATGTTTGCAGTAAACTAAACACAAGCATTGTTTGATTCAAACTACTGCACCTATATTGAATGTGCTGCAATATAATTACGTAGAGTATCAATATCCTACTCTTTTTGAACATCTTCTTCTTCGTTAAGTTTATTCCATTAGACTCTTATTTTCTTTGAGATTAAGTTGGATTATTATTATACATTGACCAATAATTATTATTTTTCTCACTATTAGCATCATCAATTTGCACATTATAACTTGTAGATCGAGCATAAGCATTATAAATATTATAACATCAACTACATAATAATTTAAATATTCATATAATAAGGTGTACTTATAATAAAATCTAGAAAGTATATTTAATTAAAAAAAAAACTTATAGTGCATTAGAATATAGCAGTTCTTCAAATTGTATTGAAAAATATATATTTAATAACCCTTATGTAACTGAAATTAGGATTTTTTTTTTAGTATGCCCAAAATAAATTTGTTCTTAAATACCGATAGGCAGTACTACTTCAATGTAAAGTGTTGGAGTTATTTGAGACGCGTGCTCTAACATAATCTTGCATTCGTCATCATCTTCTATATACCACGGTATATATTTTATTTCTTTTGTATATTTGCACAATATTTTCACATCATAATTGTTTAAATCGAGATATATCGCTTGATAAATTTTATTTTTTAGATCGACTAATGTATCACTAAATTTAAATTTCAGAACTTTAGTATAACTATCAACATAATTCAGAGTTCCATCATATATAAATATTAAGTTATTATCGAAACAAATAGTAATGTAAACAAATGAATTTGTTATTGAATCTATAACACAATATGTTTGATATGTAATTTAGTTAAAAGATCGAAACATGCAAAGGAATAATACACTCTAAAAATAATAATAATAAAATTTAATTTTAACTAATACAAAATAATTATTAAGTTATTCAATAATATTCATAAATGTAAATTTATATTAGTTATTTGTAACAAATGAATAAAATTATTTTTAATAAATTCAAATATTTTAAAATTAGTAATTGATTATTTAATAATTAACTAATGAAGAATTAAGTAATTAATTAATTATATTAAAAACTTTTTTAAAATTATTCATCAATTATTTAATTAATTAATAATAATAAAATTAATTACATGAGGCTTAATAAATTAATATATTAAAAAAGTTAAAATTATTAATTAATTAATAATAATAATAAAAGTAATAACATGAGAAGTTTAGAAACACCTTGGAGTGTTCTTGATTTTTGCCTGAAAATTCTGAGGAAATTAAAAGTGCGAAGAAAATAGAGACTTGAGGGTGAATTGTAACGACTTAAAAAGAAAAAGAAAAAAAAATTGTAGCATAAATATTGATTATTGAAATGAATTGCATCTAGGTTGTTTGAGAGATGTCATTATGTTCTAATAAACTTAAATGAATTGCCTTGAATGTCAATGGACTAAGGTGAAAATTTTTAATTAATTAGATGTTGACATAAATTAAGTTAAGCTAATTCAAAGGATTACCTAAATTAATCTTTATTTTATGTCTATGCAATTTGAAAATGTCACATGATTTATAATAAACCTTAATAAACATTGCTATTAGCCAAGTATTCATGGCCATAATAAACAAATACAAAATTATAATTTAAATAGAGAAAATATATTTTCCATTCTCCATGATCACCTTGTTGTAGCTGGAGTTGGCATATAGAAGACCTTAAAAAAAAAAAGGATTGAAAGGGAAGATGAAGGTTACATGCATGTTTCTTAGATAGTTGGAGGCAATAGAAGGAAGTTCATTTGCTTTATTAAAAGGTAGGCAAATATTATTTAAATTTTATAATTTTTGGATAGCTTAGGCCCTGTTTGACGCCAGGATCAAATCAGAATTAAAATAATACTAATTTAAAATAATAATAAATAATTTTTTTTAATCATTCTACACAAATTCTAATATAAAAAAATATTATTTTACTTCACATACTCAATAATTTTCAATAAAAAAATTAACTTTATTTTACAAAGTATATATTTTTATCGAGTATTTTGGTCTAGGATGTGAAATAAAGTATATATTTTTATTAAAAATTATCGAGTATGTGAATTAAAATAATATTTTTTTATATTAGAATTTGTGTAGAATGATTAAACAAATTTATTTATTATTATTATTATTGTTGTTTTTTAAATTAGCATCATTTTGGTCTTGATTTGGTCCTCGCGCCAAACAGGACCTTGGAGTCTGTGAAGTGTTCTTCGATTCTTGTAGTCAACTTTTTTTAAAGCTAGTTTTGAGTATAAAGTTGGTTTTGAAACCTCTAATGCAAAAGAGTTAGGAATTGAGTGAAATCTGATAGGGTTTTATCTGTAGAGAAAAATTAGTACTAAACGTACTCAAATTTAAATGAAGTTTAGTTTATCTTTTAGGGACTTCTATATCTATAACTTTTATGCTTTATGCTAACTCAAATTTGCAACGTATCGTAGCTTTCTGGTTGCATGAACTTGAGTTTAGAAATATGTCTAGAAATCTATAGCGATACTATAAGATTTTAAATGAGTTTTGGTATAGCAAATTATCTATAATTTGTTTACAACTTTGCGGAATTTTAACTTACTTTTATATCTATAACTTTGCAATTTCGTGTGAACTCAAATTCATCCTAGAAAATAGATTATTTAGTGCTCGAAGTTAAGCCAATAACTATATCTAGAATTCTGCTGACATGGGCGACTTTGTTTGGAGTTTTATTATAGCTAGTAAAAGCCAAATGCTTTGAAACTTTGTAGGTAATTAGCTAACTTGATTCTCTACAATTTTTATGTTCAGCATTTACTCAAAATCGGCGATTAAATCTACGTTTTAACTAATTAAATCTTATAGATGTGTGATTGTTTTTTAGCATGACATAACATTCTTATTTACAAATCTATGATTTGTATTTATGAAACATTATGCTATAAAATTTGGAGGATATATATTATGTTATATTTATGGGCATCAAAATGATAAAAGAAGCATGAATTAATTTTGGTGGTATTACATAAAAATTAAATCTTTTTATGGCATGCGCTTTAAACTTTAAATTCTGGCAAGAACTCTACTAATTTGAGATTTAAGTATAACATGCTATTACTCTATTTTGATTAGAATTTGAAGTGAATTTATACAGACTCATGTAATGATTGAGTGGTTAAAAATGGGCAAGTATACGAGCTTGTGAAACTTGACTAAATAGTTGAATAGAAAAATAATCCTAGTTTGAAGTCTGACAATGTCGTTAAAGAAAAATTTTTTATTACGTTTACGTCCCTGCCTTAGCTTGAGCCAACTATGATAATGACGTGATCGCTTACAATGATAGTTTTTAACTGTTCACAAGGGTGATGATCGTTGAGGGCTATGACGCGACAGCGACTAATGTGTAGGGGTGGCAAAATAGGTCGACGGGTCAGGTCTGGGTCAAACCCGAACCTGACCCAAATTACTTCAACTTGAACCCGACCCATTTATTAAATGGGTCAAAATCCATGACCCGAGCTCGACCCAATTAATAAATGGGTAGGGTTGGCAGGTCGACTCGACTCGTTTATAAAATTTTTTTTGATAAATGTCCAACCCGAACCTGACTCGTTTAATAAATGAGTCAAAATTCATGATCCATACTAGAAATTTGCAGGTTGGGTTTGAGTCAGGTTCACGGGTCGGATCATATATTGTCACTCCTACTAATGTGTAAAAAAGGTAGATAAGGCATAAACTAAAAAACCAGGGCCCAAATGATTAAAAGTGAAAAAAAATAATAAATGAGACTAACTCATAATTTAAAGTTGTATCTTATACCTTATTATGTTATTATTTCTTTATGCATTGTGTGTTGCTTTTAAATGCTAATATGAAATAAGATTGAAGTTGTGTGTTTAATTGCAATATTATGAGTTTGTTATTGAGCGTAATTCATAATCATTTTGTTATTATTCTATCCTTGTATGCTCTAAGGTCGAGTAAATAATTAAGCCAAGAATGTATAGCATATTACACATACACCATGTTTACTCAATGTTTGATGTTATGTTTATTTGATGGATTTTAATTGTATTTTATATTTGACTATTAAAATATCTTGATTAGTCTACCGAGTTCATTCATTTTAACGAATTCCTGCATAAAATATAATAAATTTAGCACAAACCAAGTAAATGAGAGAGAGAAGTAAACAAGGAATAGAATAACAATATTTGGGATTGTAACTTAAGTGATCTTATAAAATTATTTTAATTTAATGTAATTGTATAGAGACAAAAAATACAAATTGCAATATATATTATGAATACAAATAAATATATAGCGGAGTAATATTAGAAGTAATAAAATTTTAATTTCTAACATCTCGATTGTTGGTAATTCGGACACAATAATGAAAAAAACTTCTGGTTACTAGCGAAGTCGCCCGAACTGCGGGCAACTTCGTCTTAACGATGTGTTGCCCTAACACATTAGAAACATGCCACCGATCGTTTGTTTGCTAATAGGTTCCACTTCGAGGGCTAAATTAGTTTTTTTGAGCTTAATGGCATGCAACGTGATTTGTAAAATGGAGTATGGGGAAGCGTTTTATTTGTCTTTGATTTTAGCTTTACCAAGAAGTTTATTATTATCCCCCATGGGCAGCTCAAGGAGGTCGCTTTCTTCCGCGGGGCATAAAGGCCGCGGCGAACACCTTGAAGTGAAGTTTCGAACGGACAATGAGTTAAATTCTTTACAGATAATTTAAATTTACGATGGGCATTGTAAGTGGCAGAGTGGCCTTGCTACCACGATTCACTGAGATCCGGCACATAGTAACAGTAGATTCGTAAAAAAAATTAAAAGAAATTTATTATTATTTTTTGTAACATTACAGGCAATGACGAACAAAACAGTACTTTCATGCAAGGAATATTGATCATAGCAGTAGTAAAATTGAAATTTGCTGTCAACCAAAGTTACCAAAGATTGGATTTGCTTTTAATTTTTATATTTTAGGAACCAGTGATTTTATTTTGGAGTTAAGTTTTTATTATCAAAAATAAAAAAATAATCAGATCTATCTACTTAATATATTAATACATCTCACTAGATTATTTTATTAAATATATTTTAAAATTATTATATTTTTTTATAAATAATGATGATGTGAAACTTTTTTTTAAATTTTTATTTACTCTCGTATTCAAATTTTTAAATTAAGATAATATTTTAGATTGATTAATTTATAAAATTAATGATAAATATTTTTATTCGATGTAAATTCTAATACATTTTAGGCTTAAATTTTAATATGAATGAAATATTCAATTAATAATTTTTAGTAAAATTTATATTAAATATTATTGGGAGATTTTTTGGTAAAATTAATGTAAAATATTTTTGTAATAAATTTTTAAGTAATTTATAAAAATTTTAATATTATTTGCATAATAAATTTTGAGACGGCAAAGTCATGTTTAAAAATTGATAATTATGATTAACTGATTCAAAATTTTGGTTAACCATGTGATAAATTCTAACTTACATTTTTTTATAGGGCAAATTACGCCCAGGTCCCTACGCTTAATATTGTGCAGGTCCACGTTTTTTAAATTATAATATTGGGGTCCCTGAGTTTTAATAAATTATCAAATGGGCCTTTTTTTAAATTCTTTTATTATTAATTTTTTTTAAAATTATCATTTTACCCTTGCCGATCTCTCTCTCCTCCCGATCTGACGCGTGCGCCGGATCGGAAGGAGAAAGAGAGAGGAGGCCTAAGATGATGAATTGATTAATCTTTTAACACGAAGGCCACTCAGATGATGGCAACTACTTTAATGATCTTTAAAGGCTTCATTTTGTTCAAGTGATTTTTTTGGCTCAACACAAATTTTAACCGTAAAAAATAGCGTTATTTCACATTCAATATAAAAAACAAAAATTATAATTAATTTTATTTCAAATCTTATATATATTTTAATATTAAATTAAATTTCTTTCTTATTAGTTCTAGAAAATAAAATATATTTTTTTATAAAAAAAAAGTTTAAATTAAACGAGACTTAACTGTCGTATCCTGATTCAATAAACACAAAACATTAACTCCGTGTTGGTGGAATGTTAGAAGCAACCACAATAAAAGATATTAAGAGGGAAAAGGACAATTAAAAATTTATTTCAAAGATATTAAAAAAGATTTTTGGGAACAAACTATGGGAGAATCTTTAACAACTTGAGAGAGGAAAAGATATTATTGTCGTCCCATTATACAACCAAATATTTAGTGATTTTTCTTCCAATTTCTCTTTTTTTTTTCATTTATTTGATTTCTCATCATGTAAATTCTGATCTCCAACTTTTTTTCCACATTGGTCGGTAGAGTTGTTACCGATCTAATTTCGAGTCGAGCTAATACTGACTCAAAATCAGATTGATTATATTTCGATCGACTCGAGCTCGATTGGGTTCGACTTCGAGCCAGCTCGAGTCGATTTCAATCGACTTCGAGCCTATTTCAATTCATTTTCGAGACGGCTCGAAAATGAATCAAATCTCAATTTTTTTAGCCGATCTCAAGCCAGGTAAGCTCGACTCTATCCAACTCGAAAATGACATTGATTTTTTTAATTCGAGCAGATTTCGAGCTGGATCGAGCCGAGCCTACCCCAGCTCAAAATCGGCTCGAAATTATTACCGAGCTGAACTTTTGGCTCGTTAGTCGGCTCATTTAAATCGACTCGATTTCGATTCGATCTAAAATCGATTCAATTTTCGATCGATTTTAGATCTTCGATTCATATTAACACTCTTATTGGTTGGTACTTTTTTCTCAGAGAAAATTAGTAGGCAGGATGATCTTCTGAGTTTGAAATCCTAATTTTTCAAAATCCTAACGACGAATTCTCACTTCAAATTAAATTAAAATGGAGTTTAGTTAACGTTATTTTGATAGTCATTTGATTTGATGATATTTGTTGATAAAATTTTCTAAAGCCTACAAATTTAATTTAAAAAAATATATTATTAAGTTTCGATTCTATTTTCAATTGAGATTCATTCAAAATATTTACTAATTTTGAAATTATCTTGATATAATTTTCTACTATCAAACTTTTTATGGTGTTATAAAAAAAAGAAAAAACTTTTTTATAGAGTGTATGTCGATCTCATTGGAACTTATCTAATTGTGATATTAGATATCATTGAGACTGAAGATTAATTGACAAAATCTATTTAATAGAATTTTTTTATAAAAAAATCTATTTAATAGAAATTTTGTGGCTGTCAATTTTGTGAAACATGAATCTTGTTTGAATTGCTCTTCAATTTCAATCAATGTCAAACTTTAACATTTCTTTTGAGATAAATTGCGTAGGAGCTCCTAAAGTTAGAATGGCGCTGCAAATAGGTCTCATATTTTAAAAAGCTTCGATTTAAGTCCAGAGTTTGTATTTGTGCTACCATTTGATCTCAAAAATTTGCTGGCTTTTTACTATTTTATTTTCAAATTTTTTACTCATTCTCCATGTTGTTCTAAAGGGTTTCGAGACTTTTCTTTCATTATTCCTGGAGATCATTTTGAAATTCTTCGCTGTTCTTTTCTATTGTCCATATTTTTGATATACCATCTTTATTTGAGAAGCCAATACTTTGAAAACTCACATTAAAAAAAATTATAGA
This sequence comes from Apostasia ramifera, assembly GCA_019297695.1. Lineage (NCBI taxonomy): Eukaryota > Viridiplantae > Streptophyta > Magnoliopsida > Asparagales > Orchidaceae > Apostasia > Apostasia ramifera. The sequence continues at coordinate 190,100 of JAEMOT010000132.1, read as the reverse complement.
AAAAAGATTATACACTAAAATATGCTTAAATTAATAAAATATTAAATATATTATTATACTTACTCTGATCAAAAAAGAACTTGAAATGAGAAGAATGATCTTTGATGGGCAGCTCTGTTTCTGGGATTGATAAAAAATACAGAGAAATTATTAAATATGAGTTACAAGAGCATTTTGGTTCATATAAATATGGCTAACAATCAAATTTAACAGTTACTGTCGAATTGGACCATCTAAAAAAACGATATTTAACTAAGGGACTAAACGACAATGTAAACACAAACTCATTGACTCAAATTCAGGCTTTTTAAAAAATATGTCACATATTTACAGCATCATTCTAACCTCAGGGTCTTCCTATACAATTTATCTTTCCTTTTATTTCAGGATGCGCACCAAGCTATATATGTGTGCCATTTTTTATATAAGAAAAACTAAAATTGAGTTGAAATTAAAAAAAGAAAGTTTGAATAGGAAATTGCAGCTAAGGACTTGGTCCATTATATATATTATTCTTTTCTATTTGGTGGTTTATAACTAATGATTTTGTGGTCTATATACTGTGATTGTGATCCATACCTTTTTTAGCATTATGTTCTTTTGGCAAAGAACTCTTGAGCAGATGTCATTGGGATGGATCCTTTGCAAGTAAGATTCCCTATAATTGTGTAGGCCCTATGAAGGAAGAAAGAAAGGCGAAAAAGAACAGATCAACGAAAAAAAAAAAACTTAAGATATACATGGTTGAACGAAAACTTCATTGCTTATGGTCAAGCTAATTAGCAATGGATTTAAATATAGTGGTTTACTAGAGGCGATTACAAAAAAAATCTCTCAAATGTAATAAAGGAATACACGATGGTCTTCATGAAATCTTAGTAGACGTCTAGAATTGATCCAAAATTCCTTCCTTTCTTATGAGGAAGAAGGTTCAGACCTATTCATATATGAGGGCAGTGATGACATTAATACAAACAACAACAACAACCAAGCCTTAATCCCACTAGGTGGGGTCGGCTACATGAATCCTTTGTTTCCATTGTGTTCTATCAGTTACCAAATTCTTATCTAAATCTAAGTAACTAAGATCACTTCTTATAGTTTCTTGCCATATCTTCTTTGGTCTCCCTCTTCCTCTTTGTACATGGGCAAAATCAAATAACTCAATTTTTCTAACTAGAGCTTCAATCGGCCTACGATTTAGATGTCCAAACTATCTAAGCCGACTTTCTCTAAGTTTATCCTCAATTGGTGCAACACCAACTTTCTTTCGGATATACTCATTTCTCATTCTATCCTTTCGTGTATATCCACACATCCACCTTAACATCCTCATTTCTACAATATTTATTTTATTTGTATGTTTCCTCTTTGCAGGCCAGCATTCAGCACCATATATCATCGCTAGTCTTACTACAGTTTTATAAAATTTACCTTTGATTTTGGATGGAATTTTTCTATCGCACAACACACCAGAAGCATTTCTCCATTTTATCCATCCTGCTAAGTATTTTGAGGGCAGTGATGACATTAATAGAAGATTATTATTAATATTATTATGGTAAAAAAAAATTCAAATTTTTACACATATTTTGAAAGTGGACGACTTTTTATCTTCATTTAAGAGCCTTAAAGTTTCACATGTATATAGATATAATAATAAGTCAGCTAATTTTGTTACTAATATATTAAAAGTACCGGAGTGAAATATGCCTCTTTTGGCATGAACTTCTTTGCAAAAATTACAACTTTTATGTCTCATTATTTACTTTTTTTTTTAAATTAATTATAGGAGACTATTGATTTTTGGAAAACCTAGCTAAGACCAAGATTCAATTGCAAGATAGTCAAAGCTGGTGAAAGAAAATAAATATTATTACATAAATACTTTTCAAAGTCAATATCTTAATATTATTATCTCTCTAATTTTTTTTTCTTTAATAAATACTCTTTCCTCAACTTCTTTAACTAAATAAAATCTACTTCAAAAATGTGTTAAGTGGAACATAAATTATTATAGAGAAACACTCAAACTAAATTTATACATTGCTAGATAGCTCTTAATTAATATTATCAATCGAAAATAAAATAATTTACATTGGACAACTTAATTATAAAAAATTATATATTTTATCATTAAAAATAAAATATTATATATATCATACTAAAATTTTATAAAATAATATATTTCACATATTTTTTTTTAAAATTATAAATTAAATTATTGATATATTTTCATTAATTTGTATGTATGTGATTCATAAATTCATAATAGAAGCTTTTATTTTATTAGATTGAGTTTAAAATAAATTAATAAATTAATCTACAAAATAAATAGTAATTAAAGTATAGAATTGAAATTTAATATTTAAGATTTCAAACTAAATTTATACATTGCTAGCTAGCTCTTAATTAATATTATCAATTGAAAATAAAATAATTTACATTGGATAATTTAATTATAAAAAATTATATATTTTATCATTAGAAATAAAATATTATATATATCATACTAAAATTTTATAAAATAATATATTTCACATATTATTATTTTTTTAATTATAAATTAAATTATTGATATATTTTCATTAATCTGTGTGTGATTCACAAATTCATAATAGAAATTTTTATCTCATTAGATTGAGTTTAAAGTAAATTTATAAATTAATCTACAAAATAAATAGTAATTGGAGTATAGAATTAAAATTTAATATTTAATATTTAGAATTTAGGTTTTAGCATTTAAGTAATTTAAGGCATATGATATAATATTTTATATTATAAATTATATTTTTAAAGTACAGAATTTAAAGTATAATATAATTTTATTTATAAATAGTATAGAATATGTGATTTTATAAGATTTTATTGTGATATATATGATATTTTATTTTTATAATAAAATACTAAATTTTTTATAATTAAAATATCATTCATATAAATATTCCAATAAAATATTCCTCATTTATATGAAGTCAGCACATATTTTAAATTTCATTTATCTTTATGCTTCTGCCTCACTGATGCTCAAAAAAAATATTATTTTAAATTGCGTTAAAAGGTGAGGTGAAATTAGTAATTTATTTGTAAAAATAATTACATTTAAATATCATATAATTTTGAGTGATAGAAATTTAATTCCTCTTGTAATAATAATTTCATAAATTTATACTATTTTTTAATTATATTATCAAATAACATAATTAATTTTTTAAATAATATGAACATAATATTAAAATAACAAGTTGAAGGCATCTTAGAGAAAAAAAGTTATTTTAATTTGATGATTTAAAATAAAAATATTTTAATATTCAAAATTATGCTAAATGTGAAATTTTTGATTTTTTTTAATGGAATATATATTAGGTGTGAAAACGTTATATGACATGAAATAAATATAATGTAAATTTAAAATTATTATATGATGGTTTGAGACTATTAAGTAACATAGGATTTAAATTGTGTGATTTTTCTAAAAATTATTTTATTCATTCATATATTCATGAGTATCTGATTATTGCACATTGATTAAGTATTAAAATAGCACATAATCAATTAATTGCTTTCTTACTGTGTTGAATATAATTTCACCATTTTATTTGAATCACTTTTCATTTTCTAATGAAATTTAAGAATGAACATCATTCCTTTCTAATAGAAAGGTAAATACTTTAAAAAAAAATTATGCCATTTGTTAGCGTAGGATGTAGGCAATCCCAAGAAACACCGAAAAAGAGAGAGAGTCCCGAGAGACGGCGGCGCGCAGATGACTAAGCCTGATGATTAAGGCTTAGATAAGAGAGAGAGCATCTAGAGCAACACACAGAAGTTTAAAGTGGTTCAGGAAGGAAATCTCCCTACGTCCACCGGGACGAGCTCGAAATGTTTCACTATATCTCAAAGAGGAGGCCGCTTGGGCCAAGTACAGACATGACTAGAGCTCAGAAAGAGCCTCTGAACAGAGGGAGAAAATGAAGAAGAAGAAGATCTCTGTGCGACTCGTCCTCCTTCCCTTTTCTCCTCCTTCTTTAAGTTTTGTTCAAGGATATTTACAGGCGGGTGGAAGGAGAACTCCACCCGGGTCTTCCGGTGGGAAAAAAGTATAGACAATGCTGAGCCCACGCTGGTGGTCCCACCGCTGTCGGCCACTAGAAGGGCTGAAAACAATGGGTGAAGAGTTTGTCTTCTTAGGGTCCGCGCCTTATGAGAACTTGCAGCGGTTAGAGCATGCGGACCCTTGGTTTGCGTGTCTGGAAGAAGCATGTTGCATTGAAAACAGTGCGGCCAGAGCCGCTGACAGCGATAGGTATAGCTGAGAAATATCATGCTCGATATAATTGAAAGAGCAGGAAACATCGATCATGCATGATGTTTGGGAGGTTCCAAACATCACTCATGATGTTTGAAGGCTCCAAATATCACTTATGATGTTTGGGAGGCTTCAAACGTCACTCATAATGTTTGGAGGCAAATACAGCTTCAAAGATTAATATATGATGTTTTAAGATAAAGGAGCGTCACATATATAGCTATGATGCAATGCTGGAGCCACATGTCAACACCATATAATTTTATGACAAGAGGTTTCTCGGCTTCTTGCTTTCTATTTCGGCCCATTAATGGATTAATTAATCCAATTTAATTATTTAATTTGGCCCACTACTTTGGACAGTTGCCCGGCTTCATTTTCCACCGGGGCCCACTCCACGTGGGTGATCCCCGGATCCTAGGATTGCATCACAATAATATTTTGGGTAAATTATTGATAAGTCCCTATTTTCACCTATAATTATATATTAATTTAAATTTTTTTTTTAAATATTTCACTTAAAGGGTACATGATTTGTTGTTATTTTATTGTCATAACAATGTTATGTAACATATATATCATAATATCTAAATATTATATTTTAATTAATAATTTTATAATCTCATAAAAAAATATTTATAAATATTATTAAATCAAATAATAATTTTCTGTACATAATATAGCATAATATTAAGGTAACATTGAACTAAAATAAATTAAAAAATAATTATAAATAAATTATAAAACCTATCAATAATTCATCCTAATTTTTTATATGATTGTCAAATAGGAATTTAAAAAAATTAAAAGTCCTCAAATCACAAGCCTAAAAAAGAATCAAATATTTATTAACTTTAAAAACATAATACTATGAGGAACCTTATGAGGGAAATAGTATTTAAGATAGTAATTTGTAATAAATATAAATAAAAAACAGCTGTAACTTCAAAATAGAGACCAGCTCTTTCAATTGAGAAGTCAAAAATATAATGTTCGGAAACAAATTGTTATTAAATTATTTTAAATAAATTCATTTAAATATTATAAAATACTATAAGATTTTTAAGATAAAAAAATAATTACAAATAAGTTTAAATAAAAGTAAATGAGTATGATAATAATTTTATTAAAAATTATGCATATTATGAGAAAGATTAGTTGCTATGTTATGATGTGCGGGTGATATTTTATAAATTAATTATTATTTTTATGCATGTAAAATGTAAAATAAAATTAATTTTTTATTTTAAAATATATATAATATGAAATATAGTTTAATTTTAGTATTAAAATTTATATGCCTGAAATACCAGATGAAAGTCAACAAGGCTAATTTTTACTTGACAAAACAAAAATTAATAAAAAATGTTAAGAGGCTTAGTCTGTTTGGTCACGGCTAAACAAAATCATAATAAAAAGCTTTAATTTATTTAAAAAAAAATTAAAATTATTTTATATCTCATCTTATAAAAATTTTAATATTAAATAATCATTTTATTTCTCATCAAATATAATTTTTAATATAATCAACTGACTTCATTTTATTTCTTTTTAATTTAAATCATCTTTTTTATCTTTCATCTCATGAGAACCTCCAATTAATCTTTTATAATTATGATAACATAGATGTTTTTATAAGTATTGCATGAAAATGATAAAAGGGATAATTATACTTAAGTTTTTGAATTTAACATTTAATAACACACAGGTCCATATTTTTAAAATATAACAGCGGGTCCCTGAGTTTTAATAAATTCAAATGGGTCTTTTTTTATTTTTTACATTATTAAAAATTTTTAAAATTATCATTTTACCCCTCCCCTCTCTCTCCTCCCAATCCTCGCGCATGCGCGCGGCCGCATGATAGCTGACGAGCTTGCGGCGTGCACGCCCCATCGCGCGGCCGCCGGAGTGCGCGACCTCACGCGTGTGCTGAGATCGGGAGGAGAGAGAGAGAGAGGCTGCGCGACCCGCTGGCGACCGCGCGTCCGCCAGTCAGTCTCGCACGCCGCGCGGGGATTGGGAGGAGAGAGAGAGGCAAAAGAGTAAAATGATAATTTTAAAAAATTTTAATAATAAAAAAATTTTATTTGATAATTTATTAAAATTCAGAAACTCTGATATTATAATTTTAAAAATATAGACCTGTGTGTTATTAAACGTTAAACTCAGAGATCTTAATGTAATTATTCCATGATAAAATTATAATCTACACTGGCATAAGTTGAATCTTGCTGTGAAATATTATGTTTTCTTTCTATGATCCTTAGCATTTTTAGTACATATACTATATGTAGAATAAAATGCATTAATTGCATATTTTTCTATTGTTGTTATATAATTTCTCCGAATATAGCATGTATCTCTAATTAAATAATTGACAATAATTTATTTATAAAAAAAAATTGTGTAAATTATAATCAAAATTTCTCTCTCTTGAATTATTGATATAACTTGTTGATAACTTGATATATGAATCATGGATAATGCACATTCATGCATGAATTATTGAACTGAAAATATTTCCACAGATGTTGAAATATATCTAAATTGATTATTCATGATTCATAAATAAGACATATAAAAGAAATGGTATATTTGAATCTCCTAAATATAAAAAAAAATTAAATGTCAAATATTAATAAAACAACTTTTAATTATATATAAATAAGTAAATGGGTAATCATGGTTAATATTTTCAGTACAATAAAATAAGTAAAATTATATTTTATAAGTTGTTTTAAATGTGTAGATATTATTATTTTTTAACTGTAAATATGATAGTATGCATATAAATTGCAATTACTTTTTATTAGAGTTTTTATTAATATATTATTTTTCAAAATTATAATTTACAGCGCAGCACTCACCAAAATGTTAAGTATTATTTATATATTGGTTTTTTAAATTTAAAAATTTATATCATTGAAATCATTAATATTTCTTATTTATTTATCATAATTTCTAATATGATATATTTAACAATAAAATTGCTAATATATTACCCTTTGTTAATCATATTATCAAATTTTTTAAAATAAAATAATAAATATTGTAATTAATCTATTTCAAATTATATATATAT
>JAEMOT010000132.1:143533-178399 GCA_019297695.1 Apostasia ramifera | reverse complement strand
AGTTAAGATCAAGACTAATTTAGAAATGTGAAGTTCACCATCAAAGAATATGATGTGAAATATGTGAAATGCGTAAAATTTAAATGAATATGGTGTGATAGTGGTAATATTTATAAATTGATGGTAAAATGTATAATTTCGTATAAATTTTATGTTCTGTATGTAAAATTCTTAAAAAATATTTGAATTATATATTATGATTTTTGAATAATTGAATTATATATTGTTTTTTGTTTTTGATATTGGAATTATATATTGTTTGAAAGTAGCAATCAGTGATGAAAAGACCCATTTTACCGTGGGATGAGAGAGAGAGAGAGAGAGAGAGAGAGAGAGAGAGAGAGAGAGAATGGCCGTCGTGGTAGCGCCATTTCTCTTCATCCTTTTCCTGGGGAAGCGTTATCTTCTCCATTTCCAGGATTTGTATTTTCCGGCATCCCTTTCTTAAATTTCCTTCTTTTCTCGCCGTTTCGTTAGGAGCTTCAAGAGGGGAAGGTGGGCGATGGGGACATTTGTGAAATCTTGCACGCAATCCGTATTGAAGCTCGTGATTTCGGTATCTGGGTTGGTAGGAACGGGAATGATCCTCTATTCACTATGGATGCTTAGGGTTTGGTACAAAGAGGTTAACAGCTTCTGGGCCGCAGGCCCCGATTCCACCCCGCCATGGTTTGTTGTCTTTCTTCTGTCTCTCCCCCTTATCCTTTCTATATATCTCTTCGTATAATGATTTTTCCCTAATATTTATATCTGATACCCTTTGTTTATATTTTATTGTTATTATATTTAGTGATGTGGCTTGTCCTCAATGAGAAGAATGCAGATGGCATTTGTTTGCTGGGGTTCTATTAAAATTTCCATTTTCCCTAGTTTTTTGTTTGGGTGTTGTTCTTTATTCTTTGTTTTATGTGGAACCTGGGCTAAAACCTGACTTTCTTTTGTATTTTGTAGAGGAAAGGGCATTTTTTAGTAGATAACATTAGCTTACATAATACATATAGTTGTATTGTTGACCTGTTAGTGCATTGAATTTTTTATTGCTTACATCACACTTGTTGAATCTGTAAAATACAATTTCTATGTAGAGGTAAAAATGTGCATATCTGTTATCTCGGGAAAATAATAAAAGATCACAAACGTCTATATGGATAGATGTAAGAAGAAGAAAGTCAAAACCAATAGTCATAGAAAGCTCTAACGAAAGAAATGACTACCCAACAACATTAGTGAACAAACGGCCTGAATAGCCTTGTCGAATTGACGAGTTGAACAATGAAGTAGAATGAAGCATTATGTTGATGATATTTTACTATCAAAATCAATAGAAATATTTAGGAAACAATATTTAAGCATAAATTGAGTAAAAATTGTAATATTATAATTAAAATTAGCTGATTATATAAATTTAAACATTTTAAGATATTTATATTAATAAATATAAATTATAAAATGAAGAGCAAATAATGTACTCGAATTTCATAGCTTATCTAAATACGATAATTAGAAAGAAAAATCATCAAGCATACTGATTTGTCTTATAATGAAATTAAATTTTTCCTTATGCAAGAGTTTGGTAAATATATTTGTAAGCTGAAGATCAGTAGAAATACATTTCAAAGTAATATCACTCTTATCAACATGATCACGAATAAAATGATTTCGAATCTCTTTGCGTTGTTTGTGAGTGTTAAATTAGCTTCTTTGTTAAACAAATAGTACTTGTATTATCGCATTTGATAGGAATGTGATCTAAATTAATGTCATAGTCAAGTAATTGATGTTTTAGCCAAAGTAGTTATGCACAACTTCCACCAGCTACATACTCTACTTTGGTCATTGATAGAGTAATAGAATTTTGCTTACGATTAGACCAAGACACAAGTGCATTGCCAAAAAGTTAACAAGTGTCAGATGTGCTTTTACAATTAAGTTTGCAACCCGCAAAGTCAGCGTTGGAGTATTCTATTAAATTCGGTGTGATTCCTTTGGGATACTAAAGACCAATTGAGTGTGTGCCAACTAAATATCTAAAAATCTGCTTAACTGCAGTTAAGTGCGATTCTTTAAGGGATGATTGAAAATGAGCATACATGCAAATACTAAAGACAATATCTAGCCTACTTGCAGTTAAGTAATGATCCAAGCATACCTCGATAAAATTTTTCATCTATATTTTTACCTTTTTTTTATTTTTATCTAACTTTGTAGATGAGCTCATTGGGGTACCAGTATGCTTTAATTTGTTCATACTAAATTTTTTGAGAAGCTCTTTTGTGTATTTACTTTGACAAATGAAAATGTCATTTTAAAGTTGTTTGATTTGCAATCCAAAAAAGAATGTAAGTTCTCCCATTATGTTCATCTCAAATTTTCTAGACAAATACTTTGAGAATTTTTTACACAAGTATTTATTAGTAGCACCAAAAATAATATCATCAATGTAAATTTGTATTATTATAAAATATTTATCATATTTTCTTGTAAACAGTGTTATATTTACGTGACCCTTGATAAAAGCATTGTCTACAAGAAATTTGTTTAATTTCTCATATCAAGCACAAGGTGCTTATTTCAAGCCGTATAGAGCTTTTTTGAGTTTAAATACATGATTCAGAAAATGAGAATCGATAAAATTTGGTGGTTGCTCAACATAAACCTCTTCGTTAATAAATCCGTTGAAAAATATATTTTTGACATTCATTTGAAATAATTGAAAATCTCTGTAACAAGCAAATGAAAGTAAAAGGCGAATAGCTTCCAACAGAGCAACAAGTGCATAGGTTTCCTCAAAATTGATCCCTTTGATTTGAGTTAATCTCTTGGCAACCAAACGAGCTTTATTACGAACAATAATATTTGAATCATCAAGTTTATTTTGGAAAACCCATTTTATATCAATTATGGAATGATCCTTGGGATGTTGTACAAGTTTCCAAACATCATTTTTAGAGAATTATTTTAATTCTTCTACGACAAGAATTCAAAACTCATCATTTTCAGCTTCTTCAAAAGTTTTTGACTCAATTTAAGAGATAAAAGGCGGAGAGAATTACCTTATTTTGGAAAAAAACTGTAGTGCAGACTTCTTGTGATAGATCACCTATGATTGATTCTGGTGGATGAGCTTTCTTAAATTTTCATTCTTTTAGTAAGTTCAATTCATTAATACTTTCTTTCTTTCCATGTGTGTACGCACCATCATGATGAAATTCTTTTTTTGCCTTTATTCCTCCATCCTTTAAACTTAGCTTCTTAAGGCTTATTCCTTCAACAAGATCATCATATTTTTTCAGAGAGTAGGCATTAGACTCATCAAATTCAACATGAATGGATTCTTTGACCGACATAATTCTCGTGTTATACACACGATAAGCTTTGCTAGTTGAAGAATGCCCTAAGAAAATAGCTTTAGCTGATTTTGAATCAAATTTACCTAAATCATTTTTACTATTATTTAACACAGCATTTGCAACCAAACACGCAAAGGTAAGAGATGTTTGGTTTTCGATCTTTCCATAATTCATAAGTGGTCTTCCTTAGTATTGAGCGAACAATAATACAGTGTTATTAAAGATATGTATAAAGAGAATGCTACTTGTGTTTAAATTTACATCTTTTTGCATTGATTTTGGAGGTCCTAATTGGACACATACAAGAAAAGGTGCTATTGTGTATGTTTTTTTGTAAATAATATTCTCCTTATTGATAAAATTAGAAATGTGGCTAAGACAACTCGAGCTATAAAAGAATGCCTTAAATTCTAAAAGTTTTTATCTAAGCAGATTAATAATTAAATATATAGAGTGTAAATTTAGTCAATATATAAGCATTTGTATTAGTGACATTTAGGCCTCGTTTGGCTCGAGGGGAGTTTTTTGCCCAACACAAATTTCAACTATAAAAATCAACTTTATTTCACATTTAATACAAAAACGAATATTAGAATTGAAAGTATTTCATATTTTACATACTTTCTAATAGTAAAATAAATTTCTATTCCATTAAACTTAAAAAATAAAATATTTTTTTTTCATGTCTAAAAAAAAAGCTCGAACCAAACGAGGCCTTAAAATTATTTGAAAAAGTTAGTAGTTTAGATACCTTGTATTAATCATATAAAATGATTATGAAATAATTGACGTTATTAACAGAATCTAAGTAGAATAGATGAAGTGATAGAATGCATTTAGTATGTTGTGTATTGGAAAAGTTTCCTAAAAGATAAATTTTATTAAATAATAATAAAATAATGATATTATATGGTGTTGATACTAGTCTACAAAGCAGAAATATATAAATAAATGTCACATAAATGGGAATATTAAGGTGAATGGGTGAATATACATGAAAGGATAGTTTCATAAATGAGTATATTTATGAGAAGTTTGGAGTATCCTCAATTGAGGATAAGCTTAGAGAGAGTATACTTAGATGATTTATATATATAAATTGTAGGTTGATATAGTAAGAAGAGTTGAATTATTAAATCGTATGTAAAAAGAGAAAAAAAAAGTCTAAATAAGATATAATAGGAAATTATCAAAAGGGACCTTACATAGAAATAAGTGAGAATTTGACATTTGATAGAGTGCAATAAAAACAAAAAATTCATGTGACCAACCCTACTTAGTGGGATAAAGGTTTGGTTATTATTGTCGTTGTTGTAATTTTAAAAATGCAAATAACAATATAATATGATTTTTTCAGATCACATATAGTTACATTAAAAAAAAATAATACAAATAAAAAACTCAAAAATTCAAGTTAGACAAAAGGCTTTTTGTTGCTGTTGAGTGACCTGTTTATGACCTTGAACAACTCTTGTTGAATGTCCTTTTTCAGTCGATCCACTTTGATCTTCAACTCATTGTTCTCATAATTGAGAAGTAGGATCCTTCGTTAACTTTTGTTTATTGCAAGCGGGTCGTAATTTCTTTGAAGACCAACCATGCAATCCTCTAATGTTTTGTTAGCGTCCTTTAATTTTTCTTCTCTTCTTTCAATGCCTTGTTCTTCAACTCTAGGATTTGGATTTGCTTTTCGACTTGCTCTAGGTGTCTTCGGTGCAAGAAGTAGTCGATGTCTTTTACTCTTTTAAGTTTTTTGCCACGAAATCGAGAACAAAAATTATTTGTATCGCTAGTCTCTCCAAGAATAGGGATCGGAGCTGCTTTTATTACTAAAGAAGTCTCACATACTGTCCTTAGGACCCTTTGGCTCTTAGGGGTGCAAGTCAAGCCTAAACTCTCTTTTTCTTCCCTTTTGCTATAACTATTCTTTTCTCTTGTCGTAGTTATCCCTCGTATTCAAACTAACACTTAGTGGATTTTAAACTTCCCATAGGGCATCATGGTTTTCTCCTTGGGTTTTCATGTAAAACTTGTCATGGTATTAGTTATTTATCTGTTTCTTGCTTCCTCTTTAATCATTAGATTTAGTTCACGCAGTTTCTCATCAATAATTTTTTCTCATCAATAATTTCTAACTATATTGAGCTTGCAATGATGGGACTCTTATGCTGGGCAGATGCCCTATATTTGTAGAAATCTATTTAAGGGACGCTTAATCTTTAGCCATGTATATTTTATTGAACAATCTGTGTTCTTCTAGTTCTTTTATTTCTGAACAATCTGTGTTCTTCTAGTTTTTTTATTTCTTTTATTTATTTATTTTGACAATCTTTTTCATTTCAAGGCATTAGGTAATGTCCATCAAGAATATTGCTGGTTGGTTTGTTCTTGCTTTATTATCATGTTAGTTGATAGTATGAAATTATTCCTCAGCGAAAGCTACAAGTTTAAGGTTTTGAGTTAGTTGATAATCAAGGATTTAACATGATATTAGAGTAGGAGGCCTCAAGTAGGACCAACTCCAAGTCGAGCTCGACCGTCATGCTAAACTTGAAATTGAATTTTTCGATTTCAAGTTAAATCACTCTTAATTATATGCTGTATTTTTTAATTAAAATATTCATTATGCATATTATATATATTAAGATGGTATATTATAAATTCATTTGTATATATGTATCATATGTGTATTTATATTTTAATATCTTTATATTAATTATCATAACACATATATAAATAAATATCTTAAATATTATTTGAAAAATTCTAAATATGTTTGTTCACGAACATATGGAGTTGATTATAAGTTGAATTGAGTTTATTTTGATCAAGTTTGCTTCTAGTCACAAGAAAGTTACAGATATTTCGAGTAAAATGTAAGCAAGTTTTTCAGTTTTGAACAAATTTGAGTCCTAGCGAAACCCCATTATTTCTAGCATAAAGTTGAATAAAAAAGACCCATATGGAATTAAATCTACGTCGCAAAGTTAATTACTTAACTTTGTCGGGGTGCGTAAGTATAGAATTATTCCTAGGCTAAAGCTATAATTAGCTTAAACTTTTAATTTAGTTGGTAACCAAGAGATTTTTTTTTATGGAAGGTAACCAAGAGATTTAACTGTATGTTGTGAATGAAAAATTACTTTCTGAATTGATTAGATATTACGATCAGCATTATAGTTAAATAATCTGTTGTCCAATATTCTTTGTATTATGGCATTGTATAGTGTAGAGATGATCTTAATATTCAAGATTCCACTGTCCTGCATATTCTTCTTGCTAAAAGAAGTTTTCTAATGTTTTTGTGCTCAGTTATTCATTCTTCTGTTTATCAAACTTTATAAATGTCCACTATCCTTTTTTTCTTCTTGCAAAACAAATTTTTGGATGCTTTTGTGTTCATTTTCCCATTTTGTTAATCTCTTACTCAAGATTCAGTTAAAAAACTTCATCGTGATAGATTAAACCTTGACTTGTAAATTTTAAAGCTCTAAAGTTGTTCTTTAGCTAGAATTAACTTGATCAATCTTTGTGTTCATGCGTGATAGCTGTTCATTAGACGGAATGTTCCTTTGCTTATATGTAAAGCAAATATATTCCCATCTAGCATTTTTTTTTTTGATGTTGATTCCCATCATGCATTTTACTTCTGCAGCTCTGATATATGCATTATGTCCCATTTTATCTATAGAATGCTATTTTTCATTCATTAAATTAAAATGGCTTTGAATATTCAATACTTATAATTTCAGATAATTGCAATTTTGAATTAATATATCTATATTCATGTCACGAATTACTCGGAGAGCATTATTTACTGATATGCAGGTTTATTTACACTTTCCTTGGCCTAGGCGTCTCATTGTGCATGATAACTTGTTTTGGCCATATTGCTGCTGAAACTGCTAATGGGTGTTGCCTTTCTTGTGTATCCTTTTTCCTATTGTTGGAAATGAAATTCTTCCAGTCAATTTACTTTTAATGCTATTACTGAGTTTTTTCATATGTCTACAGACTGGTTAAGTTTTCTGCCTTCAAACTACACATTGGGACATTTGTTTGCGGTATTATAAGCCTAACTCACCCTTCACACTGGTAAAAGGATGAGTTTAAATAAATCCCAACTCAAAAATAGAGTTTGGGGGTTGGTTAAGCTTAACTCACATCTAGCTTTCTGGCAACTAAACAGCCTAACACATTATTGGCAGAGAAATCCATTTAGGGGATCAAGTTCGGATAAGATGTAGGAGTCTTTGTCAATTGAGACCTGTTCACTGCATTCTCCTCTGTGAAAGGAGGAAAACTATACAAAGAGAACAAAGCATAGTCAAGTATATGTGTTTCAGAGAAATCCTCTTATATCCACGAGCAAAGCTAAGAAAAATTTTACTAATGAGAAAAGATCTCCGGAGGTGAGTTACAAAGAACCCTTTAGATCACAGAGGGAGTATAAGGAGGTGGCGAAGGGAAGGTTCGGGAACATGGGGTTCTTAAGTGCTTCTCTTGGGAGAAGAAAGCATGGCTAGCTTATAGATGAGCATCTCTTTCTCTATGTGTATTATGATGACGTACCTAGGGATACAATACTGAGTAAGCGTGGGCAATAAAAGGAAGAAACGATTGGTGAAAAGCCTCAAGACACAGACCGAGACGAGTAGGTGCATTGGGTAGCACTAAAAATCGATCAAGTTGTGACCTCAGCTATTAGGACTAAATTGCCAAAGCTCAATTATCTACTGACAGATTGGGAAGGGATGTCTCCTGAATCGGATCTCTGGAGTCATCGGAAGCGACTATATTGGATTCTCAACTAAATGAAATCCAGTTGATGTTGGCCGAACTTGAATTAAAGAAAAATGAGACCAAAAATAGATCTGTTTTACAACTTGATGATAGTTGTGATGAATTGCTCGACAATTATTTTGGAGAGATCATTGAAACTGATGCAGGAAGAGGTGAGAAAGTAGCAGGAAGAGATCTTTGGACACCGAGAGAGATTGTGATTATGGAATTGAATGCCCATCACGTTGGAGGAGTGGAGGCGGCTCGCCAGAGGGAATTTCAAGCGAAGTACAAGAAAGTGAAAGGTGAGTTGGGTGCCGTTTGTACTCTAAATGCTCATTTTTTGGAAATCTCAAAACAATACCAAAACACAGTTGCAACAATGTAAGAAATACAAAATCAGGCAATTATAGATGCAATAATATAGTCATTTTTTAATGTTGGCTTCTATCTCCTGACTAGCTACAACAGCTGGTTGTGAGAGGGTTGACTGGTTTGGAGGTATAGAACGCTTCTCTCGAGATGAATGTGGTTCTTCCCTCAAGTGATAAAACGTCAGGGAAGAAGGATAACAAGGGTTGCAAGTCAATTCCTAGAACAAGATCAAATTGTGGCGGTCCTTGCAAAGAGTCGAAGGATCATCACTAGAGAAACAGAGATATCCTATGGTGTTTTGTAACTTTGAAGGAGTTGTTTGAAGAAGAGATTTTGTAACTTCCATGCAAGGGGCTAATATAAAAAGGATTTTGGATGTTCAAGTTTGTGTACCTTTGTTTTTGTATAACTACTTTTTTGAGAGATCGACATATAATTCAACAGGACATCTCCTGAATTCAAAAAGAATCATCAGTGTTTCTAGCCCTTGCGGCCGAGTAACTTACTTGATTGATTGGGTTGAATCACGATTAAGCCCTTGCTCAGGGAAAATTTTAATAGGAGAGGAATTTGAATTCAAAGTCACAGTTATCAGCATAATGATGTGATGGTCACTTCCCTTTTTCGATGCTTTTCATGTATTTGCATGTACTTTACAGTATCTAGATCCAATCTTCCTTGCTTCCTATGATGCTAAAATCCCCTTTTCCCTAGAAGGATGGTTTAAACCTAGGTTATGACTAGTCGTAGTTAACAACTGATTATTCTAATGCTAAGGAACAATGGGATATTAGATCTCTTTAGAGTTCAATTCTTGTTTTCAACCCATGATCAATATTTGATGAGGCATGGTGATGATTGTGCAAAGGGACAAAAGCATATTTTCAGTTCCTCCTTCATTTTGAGGCTGCAAAGACAGAGGCAGATTATACTTCATCTCCTTCTTTTTGTTGTATTTGTTCGTCTTTCAATCATGGAAGTTCTCTAACTATGTTGGCCACTTCAACTATCAAGTGGTCGTGATTGTGCGAAATGGACAACTTGTTCAAGGTCGCTATAATAGAGTGTAAGGATTTGCTTGGGGATGAAGAATATCTGGATGCAGCTAGAGCATTGAGGGGGAACTTGCAGTTTGAGTTCTTGGATGATGGTCCAGAGTTCCGATTAGATCATCCACCTGTTGTCTTCCTTTGCATTCCCATCATGTCAGTCTAGTACGGATTGATGATTCCTTTGAACTTTTCTGGGAGATCTTCAATCGATTTGGGATGGTTTATCCATAGATCCCATCTTTTGCGATGGCATTCATTAGCGCCTTCGCTGAGCTGCTCGAGAAAAAGAGGATGGCTTAGAGCATGAGTCTTTATGGGAAACTTTCAATTGGATGATTAATAGGAATTATCCCAGTTGTTTCTTGCTAAAGTCCTGGATGCACAAAGGGTTCTTCATGGAAGCGAGCTGCTCGCAGTCAGACTAGTGGGATAGGTATTTTTTGGTAAATGACGACTTTGGCCTAGAATTCATAGTACTGAGGACCGTACTTTCATCTACATGGGACGTCGCAAAGGGAAGTTCCCCTGATTAAAAGAAGTTGGAGGTCTTGAGGAAGAACAGTGGGACATCATGGCCTTCTTAACAACTCTTGCTGGACCTTTAGCCTATGCCTTTATAGGAGGTGAGTCATTTTACTTTGAATAAACTTAGTTTTTTTCCATCTTACTGAGCTACTTTGAAGGTTAGTAAATTCTACCTCTGTGCACAATTATGGATGGTCTGCATCTTCCCTGGATAGTATTATCCAGATTGAGTCTTTTCAACCACCTCTAAGGAAAGCTCCTCAGATGTGGATTTGTCCAAGGGACAGTTTGTCAAAGAGAAGTTTGTGTATAGCCTTCCACTGTTTCAATGAGTAACGAGGACTACAAAAACTATAGATGTGACAAATGCATCAATGAAGGTAGGTGACCTAATGGTAGAGTTATGCCCAAGCGAATTTGGCTTCAATGGTGAGTACCTGCACGCGCTAAAAGAGAAGCTGGCACAAACAGGTAAGAGAGAAGAAGGGCTCATGAGAAAGCTTCAAGTTATTGGGGGAGTCTTCCTGGGGAGGACTTGATCAATGCTAATAAGTGGTCGACGGAGGCCTCGCAAAACATCTCCGGAGAAAGTTCCCCATAAGAATGTCATCATTTGAATCCTGAAATCTTTGAAAAGTTGACTTGTATTTACTCCTTGAAGGGCTTTAGCCAATGATGTTGATTGGGTTTCTCAAGCAGATGATTGATAATAGGTTTTTCAACTTGATACATATTGCTAAGTCAAGCTATGTTATCATGTTATTGTATGATAAAAGGATGTAAATATGTGAAATTATAAGGTCATTTATATGTTTGTAATAATAAGGAAAAATTACATTTGAGTATATTGTTTTATTCCCCTTCATGTGTGACTATTTCTTTACTTCGCATCCTTCATTGTTCTAGGCGGGATGGTGTTACTTTCATAGTCTAAGTGCTCTCAAGGGTAGAAGAACTTTAAAACATCACCGTTTACATTCTTGGTATAAGAAAATCGTCTAATTCCATCAGATGGTTGGCATAGGAACCTGTAAAAGACCTTACGATACAAGATCCTTCCTAATTAAGTTCAAACTTGCTACACCTAAATTGCCTCCTGTGAGATAACACTTGTGAACGACTAATTAAGGCCAGCTTGACGCTTGCGACCATATTTTCAAGCGCATGAGATCAATGTGGTCACGACCAGCCAGGGGTTGACTTGTTTGTTGAAGTGTCGTTCCATATGGTGCTTTTGCTCAAGCCCCTTCAATGAGTCTATTTGTCGTGTGTGTTCAAGGTCTAGGTCTAGACGTCTTGATTCATTGTTTTTTCTCATCCATTATTGTAGAGCTTTAGGATTAAAAGATGCAAGTGCTTCTACCTATGGGAGGAAAACTCAAGCTTCACGAGTATGACTGCCTCAGATCCGTTGGAAAGAGAGAAAGTCAACTCATCGGTGATCTTTGAGAGAGTAGTGTTTTAACACTCAGAGGACCCCAAATAATTAGTTGGCCCATTAGCCATTGGCCCCGGCAAGTCTCTTCTTCAGAGTATTTAGTATCTTCTTATTCGCAGCCTCAACTTTTTTCATTCATGCACGAATACCAAATTGAGGCATACCGGAGACTGATGCCATACTTACCGTAGAAGTCATTGATCTTTTTATTTGCAAAGAAAGTACCATTATTTATGATAAAAATCAAAGGCACCCCATATCGATATGTGTGCCCATATAAAATCTCAACATTCTGTGTCATTGGCTGTGTTGATTGTCTAAATCCATTTCGTGAAGTAGTCCACTATCACAAGCGACCATTTGTAGCCACAAGTTATCGTAAGTTTTGGTCCAGCAAAGTCCATTCCTTATACCACAAATGGCCTAGGTTTGAGAAAGTTGGCTTGCTTGCTTTGTAGATTGGATAATAGTGGTACTAGGGGGACTTCTAAATAATTACCTTAATGGTTTTTTTATATTGGGCAAAACGTTAGCTTGTCAGAAGATGTAGAAGACGAGACTTTAACCCTTGGAATGAGCACTACATTCTCCTTCATGAAACTTTATGACTTCAACTGCTTCTTCTAGATGGAGACATTTTGTGAGGAGGTGTGAATAGCTTCGTTGGTACAAATGTTTGTCTATGAACATGTATTTGGTACACTAGAACTTCAGTTTCTCGACTCACTTGCGATGAGCCGACTGAGTGTTGTTCTTGAGGTAATTGATTATCTCGTTCATTCAGCAAGGTTCTTGTGGGGCGCATAGGACTTTCTGGTGGGCATTGCTAGAGATGTTGAAATCTATTATTCTTCAAAGTCTGGATTCTCATACCTAGCAATGTGATTGGCTTCTCCATTTGCCTTTCGTAAGATATGGGCTATGCTAAATTCTTCAAAAAGCTACACGAGTTTGCAGAGTTTGACAAGATATTCCTTCAACACTTCATCATGGGCTTCATTCTTTCTCATAACTTGGTTGACAATAAAAATTGAGTCCCCTTAGCTTTGGACATGTCACACACCAACTCCACATGCAAACTCGAGTTCGACAATGAGCATATACCCGATCTAGTTGTTAGTGAGAAAGTTTAAATGGATGGAACATTTAAACTTAATACCTAAGGTCTAGCTAATAAAATGCCTACTTCAAGATATTGTCATCTCGAAGCGCCATCCACGTGCAGGTCCATGGACATGCTTCCGCTCTTGTGGGGGAGGCTCAAATACATCAAGTTTCACGACAAAATCAATGATTGCTTGTCCTTTTATAGTCGTCTGAGGCATGAACGTGATATTAAATTCACTAACTCAATAGGTCATTTAACCAACTCGAGACTTTCGAGGAATGGAGGATTCATCAAAATTGTTGGTCTATGGTTTCTTCGATAGATTGTGCTTGGAAATGAGGATGGAGCTTTCTCGTCACCTTCACCAAAGCCATCACCAACTTTTGTAGAATAGGATATCTAGTATCTGCGCCTGCAAGGATGTGAGAGACATAAAATATAGGTCTTTCGGTAAAGTGAAAGAATTTCTTCCATTATTGGTGTGCTAAGGACTAGCGTGGTGGTCAAGTACTTTTTGAGTGTGATGAGGGCTTCTTTGCACTCAAGCGTCCATCTTATTGCTCATTATTGTGTAGGCATGTTTAGAAAGGTAAGCAATGGTTTCCCGACTTAGAAAATGCGTAAGGCTAGCTATTCTTCCATTCAATCACTATAGTTCTGAGATTGATTTCGGAGAGGGCATATTCAAAATAGTTGAGACTTTGTTCGGGTTTGCCTCGATTCCACAAGATGATATGAGGTAATGGAGGAACTTACCAAAAGATGCATTGAAGACTTATTTTGGAGCGCTCAACATTATTTTATATATCCTTACAGTGTCGAAGGTTTCCCGGAGATCTTCTAAATGGAGCTTTACTATTTGGCTCTTGACTAGGATATTGTCAACACTACCATGCATTTTGGTAGGTAGCCTCTACGTTATTCAAACGAAAGGGCATCACTTCGTAGTAGAACGTGCCAAAGTTGATGATGTAGTTTTTCTTCATCTCATTATTTGATGATGGCCTGAGAAAGCATTGAGGAAGCTAATTATTTTTGGCTGAGGAGATGGGATCTTGTATTTATAGAAAAAAGTAACATCATTTCTCTAGTTGAGTGGTTGAGATGTCTTTGAAAAGCTATTAGCCCATCCATTGTCAATTAGTTGGGTATTTGCCTTGTGTCCACGATCACGTGGCAGTGGATGAGTGATCAATAGTGATGAACTGATCCTTCTATAGTGATATTATAGACTAATCCCTAGGAGATTCTCCCAAGTCATTCGAGGATAGGCGGGGGAGCTTAAGATAATCTTCTATTGGGATGTGGAAAGTTTTTTTTTTTTGATAGTGGGGATGTGGAAAGCTGCTTTGAGGATTAACTGCACAAAGTGAAGATTGGGGGAAGCACTTCATCGTTGAGGAACTTATTTGCTCGAAGATGCCTAGTTTTGGTTCCATGGGAGACTAGTGGAATGGAGCATTTTTTGAGTGATTTTGTAAGTTCGGGTCGGATCAGATCATCTTAGCTCAGCACTTTCACGTGAGACTTTGATCTTTTTGACCATATTGCCACGTGGACGACTAGATCGTTGCATTGCCTGGCCTGTAAGAACACATTGCATGGCAAAGTTGATTTTCAAAATTATCATCCATTATTCTCTATAACTACATCAACTGGTTTAGCAGTTAGAAGGAAGACTACCTAATTTTGTTGTGGGGAGAATTACACGTGCACCCCTTAAAATGTTAAAAATGACACATTTAAGTCTCAATTCTTTGATATTACATTCAGGCTCTTTTGATTCTTCGAATTAATGAATTGCCTCTTGAATTAATTAGTGTTTGGAACTTCATGACATTGCACTATCAAATGCCTTGAATTATCATATTAAATAGGATGCTTAACCATCAATTATTCGATGTTACATATAAGAAATCCCTTTTTAAATACCACTAACTTAGGAGGTTTTTTGCTTGTGAAAAGAATTGAAATTATCTATAATTGACCTGTAAAAGTGATTTTCACAAGTGTCATCCATTATTCACTATAGCTACATCAACTGGCTAGAAAATGAGGACTTTTCCTTATTTCATTGAGGGAGAATAACATATGCACCCCTCCAAATGTCAAAAAATATTTAACTCGTAATTCTTTGATACTACATTCTAGCTCCTCTGGTCCTTTGAAGTACCATAAACAGCCTCTTGAATTAATGAGCATCTAGAACTAATAGCATTGTTCTATTAAATTAGCCTCTTGAATTAATGGCAATGTTCTATTAAATAAGTTGAATTATCATAAAAATGATACTTAATCATCGATTGTTCGATGTTACATAGAAGAACTCTATAATGACTTGTGACCTAGATGTTTAGGTTTTTTTCGCTTTGGTTTGGAACTAGTGCAGTATGAGGAGTCTCAGGTGGTCAATCATCCCGATAGGTTCTTCACTTGAGCATACTTAACTGCAGAATTTTCATAATAATCTTTACTTTTTTGGCATCAGAATTTTTTTTAAGGTCACATTTTTACTTATATAGCTTAGGAACTTTTACCTTTTTTGATGTAGTACTTTCATTTCTGTATCCCTCCACCTAGAAGTCTGCCAGGAGCTCTCCCCCCTGTCAACCTAAAATCTTAATAGAAATCTTTGCTCCTTGCCTTCTTCTGGGTCGCTGTAGGCCACTCCTCGCCTTCGTCAATTCTGAGCCTTACAAAAATCCTTTAAAATACCACAAAGTAATATAGGAGACATTTTGTTTCTGAAAATATTGAAGTTGTTGCCTGTAGTTGGCCTTGATCCAGTAGGGTATATAATTTTTCTAAATTAACTAATGTAATAAGGAATCTATCTATTATGGTTTAGCTTTTAGATATAGGACTACCAATTGGAGTCAACGGATAGGTTTTTTTTGTGATGTTATAAAAAATTAAACAACTTGCTAATAATATTGAAGAATTTGTGATCAAATGTATGTTTCGTTAAATTGTACAAAGTACATTTGTAATTTACCCTTCATTTTTATCGGATGTTGTACAACACGTTAAATAGTTGACCTTATACTTCGTTCAGTACATGGTGTTTGTGTTCTTGCTAGTTTTGCTGGAAGCTGCCGCTACTGCCGATGTGTTTCTAAACAGAGATTGGGAAGATGTATGTTATTCAGCTTTATTGTCCCAATTTTCTGTAATCCCTTATCATGTTGGACTTTGTTGTTTCATCAGGATTTCCCAGAAGATCCTACAGGAAGATTCAATGAGTTCAAGAACTTTGTCAAATCGAACTTGGAAATGTGCAAATGGATAGCAATAGTGTTTGTGTCTGCGCAGGTACCTCCAACCAACACAACTCATTTTTTTGGAGAACGGGTAGTTGGGTGCAGCTTGAATGAGCTTAGAGAGCACGAAGAGTAATGGTCAAGTTTAGGTTTATTGAAAGCTTTAAGAACGGTTTATTCATCTGATTATTCCGTACAAAATTATTTATTTATGCTTCAAGCAGCCTACTCTATTAAATAGGCTGTGTATTGGCTTCATCTATTGATATAATTCAAGCAACTATTTATGTATGTAAACATGTATTTATGGAGCGATTATCAGTAATTGCATCCACCCACCCTCTAATTATAGGCTTACTGATTTTGTGTGTAGGCTTCATCTATCTTCTTGGCCGTGGTTCTTCGAGCCCTTAGCCCATTTCGTGGAAACTACTATGACAGCGATGAGGATTACATTCCTTCAAGGCTTCCTCTCCTGAGAAACCAGGTGCAGCATACTGCCCCATACCTCGGCGAACGACATCCATCTCCCAAGAATGATTCTTGGAATGTGAGGATTTTTTGTAGATATTCACTCTTTTTATCACATACTATAATTCTAAATTTATATTTGATTTGATATGAAACCAAATGATAATGTTAACACTAAACAACACATTTTTGCTATTTACCTACATAAATACTACAAAAGATAATTTTTTTGGTTAACTTCTGCCAAACAAGCTAAGAATCTGTTTTATGCTAATCTGTTTCACATTGCTATAGTTGATTCATCTTTTTTCATGCTAATGTGTTGTTCACAAGCAATCTTTATAGTAACTGTTGAGGACAAAATGCGCTACGTCAACCCGACCTGACATGTGGATGATATTAGGTTTAATTCGCTGACTGACCCTTCAAACCAGATATCTCAAACAGTTAGAAGGGTCCAGCCGAATTAGGTCACTAAAGTCGAATGTCGCGTGGCAAAATAGGATAGCTATAGCTGAATAGTGTGCTTGAACTAACATTTCAAACTAGATCGCTAGCCCAAGCTCGTCTGCCAGCTAGCATCTAGGCCAGGCCCCTATAGTACGACACTTAGGCTATAGGCTATTG
Organism: Apostasia ramifera; assembly: GCA_019297695.1. NCBI lineage: Eukaryota > Viridiplantae > Streptophyta > Magnoliopsida > Asparagales > Orchidaceae > Apostasia > Apostasia ramifera. The sequence continues at coordinate 161,411 of JAEMOT010000132.1, read as the reverse complement.
GGGGGATGCGGCCAGCATTAAGGTATGGGCTAACTACAAGCATGGGTTGTGTCCATGCCATAGTACCCCCATATTAATGAAGATCACCTAATCCACCTGTTCTCATCTACTCCATCTCCATTATAAATATTCGCGTTTATGATGAAGAAGGGGTTCTACATTTTCTTCTCTTTCGAAAAGAAAAACCAAGCTTCCGGCCTGATTAAGCGAAAGCTATTTGGCTATGCGCCCCTGACGGATACGCACCATTTGGCTCTCCCCCTCTCTAGCAATTCATCACCTCAGTCATGCAGGGTCTTCAACTCAACCATCTCCTACCAACGGCCAAGGATCCCCAAAATTATTCCCCTTCAGACATACAGCAGCCTACCACTACTCTCTCTCAATCTCCCAAACTTCCTCCTCCAACAGGCAGAGAAACAACTGAGCATAAGTTAAGTATTAAGAGACACTTTGGAGGCGAAAAACAGAAAGCAATCAAAGACTAAGTCACAAAGCTCACTTCAGCCGGTTTCATTCGTGAAGTCCAATACCTTGATTGGTTTGCAAACATAATCGTAGTAAAGAAGGCAAACAACAAGTGGAGAATGTGTGTGGACTTCACAATTTGAAACAAAGCCTACCTGAAGGACTCATACTCCTTGCCAAAGATCGACAAGTTGATAGATTCTATTGCAAGCTATTCGCGCTTAGCTTCCTCGATGCCTTCTTTGGCTAACATCAGATCCTTATGGCCCCAGAAGATGAAAAAAAGACAACATTCATCACAGACCCAAGATCATTCTGCTATAAGGTAATGTCTTTTGGCCTGAAAAATGCAGACGCCGCCTACCAAAGGATGGTAGACAAGCTCTTTAAACATTAACGTGGGTGCAATCTCGAAATGTATGTGGATGACATTCTGGTAAAGTTTCATCTTCAAACAGCATCTCAAAGATCTCGAAGAGACATTTTGCACACTTCGAGCAAACATGAGACTTAATCCAGAGAAATGCAGGTTCGCTTTGCCCTCAGGGAAGTTCGTAGGGTTCATTGTTTTTGTTCAAGGAATCTGGGTGAATCTTGAAAAAATCAAACTCATCCTGGACATGCCATCTCCAATGAACTATCGGAAGGTGCAAGAGCTTACTGGGCGAGCAGTGCTCAGCAGGTTCATCGCCAGGTCAAGCGAAAAGTGCCAACCCTTCTCTAAGACAATTAGGAAAGGCGGACCTAAATGGAACGATGAATGCAAGATGGCCTTCATCGGCTTGAAGGAATATCTCTCCTCGCCCTGTTGCTATCTTCTCCAGTCAAAGATGAGATCCTCTACTTTTACCTCTTTACTTCTGACCTGACTGTGTTTGCAGTCCTTATTCAAGAAGACGAAGGGATGCATAAGCCAGTCTACCGCGTTAGTCACAAATTGCAAGCATTGAAAATACCCACCTCGAAAAGGCTTCCTTCGCCCTAATCATTTCAGCAAGGTGACTCAGACACTACTTTCAGGCGCATCAAATTACGATGATGACAAATCTGCTGCTGAACACTTCCATAATCCTCCAAACGACTACAAAACTTAGCAGTTGAACTATCTGAGTTCAACATTCACTTTACTTCCCGAATAACTATGAAAGCTCGGGCACTTGTGGATTTCATCATCGAATTGTCAACTTTCGAGCAGCCACAACTCCCTGAAGACTAGCTACCTTGGATTCTCTACGTCGACGGCGCTTCAAAGCGAGTGTCCATGGGAGTCGGCATTTTTTTCACCAGTCCAAGATGAATCAAACTCCACAAGGCTATTAGGCTCACTTGCCTAACCACGAACAACTAGGCAAAGTATGAAGCCCCAATAGCTGGTCTCTGCTTCAACTATGGTCTAGGTATCGAACATATTAGTATCTTCAATGACTTGAAATTGGCTGTCAAACAAAACCAAGGAGGAGATTCTAAGGAAGTACTTGGCCAAGGCCAAGGCCGCCCTTCTACGGTTCAAAAGATACGACATCATTCATGCCCCTAGGGAGGGCAAAATTGCTAATGGGCGGGCAAAGAGAGGTAACACTGACATGCAGGACAAACTGCATCTACCTATTCCCTACTACGAAGAGCCTGAAGTACTGAGCTTTTCCTCTAGCCGCCCTAAGTGGATAGGAAAAATCGCTAAGTACTTAGTAGAGGGAAAACTCCCTAAGAACCAATGTGATGCCAGACAAATCCAAAGAAGGCAGCCATGTATATAGTTCGCCAAAAACAGCTCTACCTCACTTGCTTCTCGCTTCCAAAGTGCATCAAACTGAATGAAGCAAAGCGAGTCCTCGAAGAAGTTCACTAAGGTGAATGTAGCACCCAAAGAAGCCTAGCCGCATAATTCACCAAGGTTACTACTGGCTTGAACTGCCCGGCGATGCAATCGAATACTTCAGGAGATGCCCTCAGTGCCAGTTCCACGACAGCATCCCTAGGCAACTAGTAGGTGAGCTCCAACCCATCCAGGCATCTTATCCCTTCTCCACTTGGGCTAGATTTCCTCGAGCCTTTCCTGAAGGTAGTTCAGAACCAAAAGTTTCTCTTTATGGGAACTGACTATTTTACTAAGTGGATAGAGGCGTCCCCTATGGTACATCCTAATGGCATGCATATAAAATGGTTCATTTGGAGCCAGATTATTTGCAAGTTCAGGATCCTCATGAACCTCATATGTCATAACGGGACTACCGTCACCATCAAACATGTAGTAGAACTATGTGCAACTCATGAGATCAATAGCAATTCGCCTTTGTCCGACACCCCCGAGAACGGGCCGATAGAGGCGTCAAATAAAAGGTTCACGGAAGCACTCAAGAAGTGAATTGACGAAGTGGGTCTCCGAACTACCAGCCATCATTTGGAGCTTGAACTCAACTCCGTCAATGGCAACAGGCGAAACACCTTACTCCCTGGTTTTCACCGGTGAAGTGTCATGCCCATCAAACGGAAGTCTTTTCTCCATCAATAGAACTAGCAGCTCCATACCAGTTAGAGGACTTCAACAAATGAACGGAACAAAATGATGATCAAAGGACGTTGGACCTGGCCCTACTCGCAAGGACCAGAGAGGCTATAGGCCAAGTAAGTTGAGCACAAGGAAAGTCAACAAACACGTTTGACCGCAAAAGCTTCATAAGGGTAACCTTGTACTCAAAATCCGCAATGCGACATGACTTGACAAGAGACATGACCTTGTAGTGGGAGGGTCCTTTCATTGCCTGCGAGGTCATTGGCCAAAACACCTATCATGGACAATGATGGCATCCTACTACCTCGAACATGAGTGGAAATGAGCTCTAGCACTTTTATGTCGAACTGTAAGATCCACTTCTATTGAAGACTTGTACACACTTCTCAAACATTAATGGGATCTAGCCTTTAGTTTCTCTCTCCTGCTTAATTGCAATGGGATAAACAAATGGTCCATAATGATTTAGTCGACAAACCATAGGGCTTTATTCAGATTCCCGAACAGAACACGAATAGGGCATGTTTCGCCTTGTGTCCCTAGGGCCTAGTCTTGATGCCTTCAAGCAAAAATGGATGTACCAAGTGTGTCGGGCCTTATGGTCTGTTAAATACACAAATTAAGCTACCTAGGGTAACAACCTCCTCTGAAATTCGACAGCATCTTTGGTTGCAGCACATGAAAATATTGTAGGATCAAGTATGACGTCTAAGGGGGGTGAATAGACGTAATTAAAAGTCATATTCAATTTACTTTGGCTCAAACACGAGCCTAATCTACCCCACCCTTATCGGAAAAATTTCACTGTGACACATTCCTTGATTTTGGCAGAGAAGCCCATATATAGATCTTCTTCTATCCACTCACTAGAGGCCTTCTTCACTTTTAAGTGAGGGCACTTACTCACCTGGAGGCCTTCTTCACATACAATGTGAAGGCAAAAAAAAGAGTAAAATATTACAATGAGAGAACAATCGCTTACTCTTTTTTCTTATGATTGAATCTTGAGAGCTACAAGAAGAGTGAATGGAGAGCTTAGGTGCTCGAGTCCAAATCACGCTTAGATCTCCTTGAACGCTTGATTAAATCTTCACTTGAATGCTTTACTCACTTTGGAATGGTGGAAAATGAAGGTAGTTGTTAGGAACAATTAGAGTGTTCAATCAACCAAGAGAGATGTCCCAAAAACCCTCATCTTCTTTATAATGAATACTCCAATGACTAGAAAAATAAGGTAGAAAGACCTAGAGGTCCACCTTTGGTCGACCCCAGCTAGCTGTTGGAGATTCAAAATAGGCTAATGGTCAGGTTTAAGGTCACTATTGAAGGTTGACCTTAGTACTGAAGTCGACCCCAAGTTGACTTCAGTACTGCAGGTCGCTCTTCAGCCAACCTAGAGTTACCCTGGAGCTAGCATTGCTTGTCAACCTTCAGATCGACCTCACTACTACTAGACAATACATTAAGGTGAATTTCAACTTTTTAATTAATTTTAAGATTATCTAATTAACATGTATGGAATTCTAAGTACTTAAACTTGCATCCAACTTGTTTTTATAATTAAGATCAACCATACAAAAATTTTACTCTTAAATAAAAATAAAAGATATAATAATATAGATGAAATTTGCTCCACTTGATCTTGAATGCTTAATCACTTCTCTTCAACTCGATTCGATTTCAATTTTAGCACAAATAAATGTTTTCCATTATCCAATTTGATCATAATTGAGATATAATTTTAATAAACTTATGATCAAAAGCACTAAACAATTTTGTTAGTACAAATTAACTTAAATATATTGTTAAACATCAAAATTTCAATATTACCATAAAGGTGAAACTAACAAACGTCACTGTAACCAATGCAGCCCCTAAGGACTGCCTTTCTTATGAACAAGCAATTATCTTTTTTACGGTCTTTGACTAAATACCTACCTGTGGAACCTTAGCACCTAACCTCTTTTGGGGGTGAGCATGGTGTGTAGGACAGTTTGGGTTGAGGCACGGTGGCGAAGGCCATGTGGGCCGAGTCACAGGTGTGGCGGAGGCTAGGTGGGCCGAGTCACACGCTCACGTCCAGCGCCTTGCCCAATAAGTAATACGTGGCTGTCGAAAGACCGTCGGGATCAACCCGTGGCGCTAGGGTGCTATGTGTAATAAGCTATTTAGTAGAACCCTTCCTATTAGCAATTGTTTTTAGGAGAGTTGGCTAGCGCTAAAGATCCTAAACAATCTCTACAACAGAGCCGATACCTCCGGGTCAAAATTCAAGTACAAGAGAGGCCAAATTTGCCAAAGCACTATAGGACCTATTCATCGACCCTTCAGCTTGAAATTTCCTAAGCCTATTCGATAATTAGTACTACCTTACATACACTGTTAGACGAAATTCAGACTTAGAAAAATTTCAAGCACCTTCTCTTTTTCCTACCTTGTTCGTGTCTAGCCTAGCCCACACACAAGCAACAGTGAGGCCGCTTCATCAATCGAAATACTCTTAAGCCTATTTAAGATATATTTATCTTACATATACTGGAACTTGAACATGAGAGTGGGATTTCAACCCCAAGCTTCTTTTCTTGCCCTTGCATACTCAAATAGTAGCAAGGCTCTATTGCTCTCTTGAATTTCCTAAGTCTATTTGAACCACACGTATACACTACATATGTTAGTAGAATACAAGACTTAGAAACAATTTCAAATAAAGAACACCATTTCATTTCATTTAAGTTAGAAAAGGGTTTACATTGAAAGCCTTTTCGGCTGAAGAGAGAGAGAGAGAGAGTATATAACAAACTCACTTTTCTCACTCTTTTCGACTGTCTCAATGAGTGGGGAGAGCCCGCAGTTCGCCTTTAGGAGCCTCTTCGTCTCCTCTACCTTCACCTCCGACTATGCCCTCAGGCTTTTGGATCTCGTCGGTCCACCCCTCTGAGAGGTCTACTTCGTCGTCAAGGAAGCCGTCAAATCGTTGTCATAGCTCCTCCCCAATGGTATTGATGTAGGCGACATTGAACAGGGTCCCCCTCGCCTCCCTGGCATGGGCGAAGCCCTCTTCGACTCATCTTCCCCTCCCAAAGAAGCATTGAGGCGAAGCAATTCCAACCCAGAGCAACGAACTCCTTTGAGTACACGTACTCTATGCTTTACCTAAAGTTGTCCAGCAGCAGTTTGCTCTGGCACCAAGAGCCTGGATCTCCCTCTCCGCCTCTTCCAACTAAAGATGAAGTTCGACCTCCATCTTCTTCAATATTTCCTGTTGTCTTTGGAGCTCAGTCAAAGAGCTGGTCCTTCACATCCGTCTTCATGGTAGAGACGAGGTGATTGAGTCATTCGACGCGCATAAGTGACAATGGATAATGGCCATCGACCTCTCCCGCAACATCCAAAGATGGGACAAAGTGGTCGAGCTCCTGCAAAATAGGCAATTCAATTATTAGTCAAAAGGTACACACATCTAAATTGGTGCATTTTCAACTCACCTGTTTTATGTGATGTAGGGTCTCTCGAATAAGGGGAACTTGGGACACCGAGGCAGCACCAGCTGACGAAGTGGCAATAGACGTGGAAGGATGAATAGCCTCCCATTCGGGAGTTCCCTCTTGCAAACGCTTCAGCTCGTCCATCCACCGCTCAAGTTCCCCATCAACACCCTCCGATATCGTCTCCTCCTCCTTTGCGCTGCGAACTGCTACCGAAGAACCTCCCCTACGCTGAATAGGAAGGGAATCAGAGCATTCTTTGACAGCCCTCACCATCTACGATTGGTTGCCTTTTCAATGCGACATCTTTCTTTTGGCCTTAACCATTTCCCTATACACTGAGGAGGGTCTAGCAGGCATGCAAGAACAACAATGTGCATCAGTCGAACACAATAGCAACAACCGAACAATCTCAGACGAAAAAACTTACCTTGGCCACATGATTTACTTGTTGTGGCGTGCTAGGTACACCTTTGTGCTCCTTTTCGACCGCAAAAAAGTGACAAATTCGTAGTTTGTGCCAACCGCGCTCTATCGATACTATAGCAAAGCGATAAGTGTGGATGGGACAAGGGGTATTGCATTGAAGAGCACCCTTGGAGACAAAAACCACCTCTTCCTCCAGTTGCCTAAAGAAGAATTTGCCAAATTGAGCAGCGTTTTTCCCTCCACCGAGGGTGAAGCACCCCTCCAGACTGGCATGCTTCTTCCAAGGGAACAGGGCACGCCCCAGCTCCATGACTTTCCAACATCCCTAAGTGCCTCGAAAAGACACTTAAAGCAAAGCCAATGTGTTCGACACCCACTATGCTGGCTCCATGCCAAAACGATGGCAAGTGTCAGCAAAGAACTATTGCATTGATTGGAACATTCCTTGCCGAAGAAATTGTTAGTAGACGACTATCATACCTGGGGCAGTAGATTTGGCCAATCCTTAGGCGAGGGTCAAAGAACGATGGCTTTGCCTTGCCTTTCTACTTCATCTGATCGTAGCCCTTCGATGATCACCACCTCCTCTCCTTTGTGATACAAGAGTTGATGAATCTCCTTGAACTGCTCGCCCGTCAGTTCGCTAGCCTCAAAGATAGCCAAAGCAAAATGTTGCCACTGGTTTGGAAGCTTGATCTTCACCATCTTGCCAATCTGGAGGGAGAAGAGGTGAATTCAAAAGAGGATAATCCTCCCTTTTGGCGCCGATTCCCCCTCCCCCCATTATACAATCGACAGCAAAGCCACTTCCCGCCAATATGCAGGAACTGAAGCATCAAGCAACAGTTTGGAAGCCATCATGGCCCTTGTCACATCAGCCGGCACACTAACATGATAGCCACGACCCCTCGGTTTCCGTGAAGAGTTTGTGTCCCTTTAACCTTGATCACTCCAATTACACTCTTATGTTTCAATTATTCCTAGCATTAAATAATCAAATTCCATTGTTTCTTCTAAAAAATTATGATAAGTTTCTAAGTTCGTGACAAAATGGAACAATTTGCTACCATGGTTTACGCTGCTAAACAAACCAAACACTTAGAAAAAGTTTGGAAAACAAAATTCATTTACATTTCAAAAGCATTACAAGTCGTATGATGCCTTTTCGACTACAAAACGGAAGAGAGAAGGAACGATGCAAAAATTCCTTGGGAACGCATGTTTTGGCTTGCCACTAGCGTGGCAACCAAATCAGGGAATAGTTGAGACCGTCTCGCTCTACTCGAACAATGTCAAGTTCCTTCTTTGCATCTTTCAGTCGCTGCTCCTCTACTTACAACAACTCGACCGCGGCCACCAGCTGGACCTCATCCTCCACAAGCTCCTCCACCGCCGTCTTTGCCTCGACAAGCGTTCTCTCCAGGTCCATAACCCACTTTTCGGCTTCCTCCTGATCATGCCTACAAGTGAAAAAGAGCAGTGGGTGGTTTGGCCACCTCAACTTGCTTGATGACTAAACAGTTCAGTCCAGGAATTGCTGATCTGCTCGGTAAGATGATCGTCATCAAAGGACAACCAGTCGGTAGTACAGATGTTGACATCTCCGACTTTGGGCTCTTCCGCAGGAGTTCAGAACCCATCATCTCCCTTTAAGGAGGGATCATTCCGAGCAGAAACTCCTTTACTTGGCCATACTCGAAGGACATAGGGGACATGGTGGCAATAACATGGCAACTCTTTCTTCAGTAGGAGGTGCTGAATTGACCTCTTTTGCTCGGGTCAATTGTTCAGCTACAATGCTCCGCTGATCAACCGAACTCGACGACTTTGCTGGTATGGCGATTGATGGTCCCTCCTTTCAAGTTCGAACAGGACCTCCTTCTTTTCGTGGGCCAATATTTCCCAACATCCTTTCGGCTCCAAGCTTAATGCAAAGGGAAGAAATGGGTTCTTCCACTCTGGGGGACTGCTTTTTATAGGTCAAGGATTGAGGGAGCTGCATCGTTTGCTCTTCCGGAGGCAGTATTTCTCGCCAACTATCTACAGACGTCAAATGTCCTGCGCTGGCACCTCGGGAAGGGGGCCAAACTGTTGAGGACAAAATGTGCCACGTTAGCTCGACCTAAATGTGGATGACATTAGGGATAATTTGCTAACTGACCCTTTGAACACATCCTTAGACAGTTAGAAGGGTCCAGGCAAATTAGGTCACTAAAGTTGAATGTCGTGTGGCCAATCAGATAGCTATAGCTAAACAGTTTGCCCGTGCAAAAGTCTCAAACTAAATCCCTACCTGAAGCTCGTCCACCAATTGGCCCCTAGGCCATACCCCTACAGTACAGCACCTAGGTCATGGGTTAAGAGGGAGGTAGCTATCATTAACATGTGGGATGACTACGGGCATGGATCGGCTGTAAAGTTGTCCATGCCATAGATATGAGAGGCAATTTATACCCATACTCATTTAACCCGCCCCAATCCATCCTTAATCGGACGAGAATGGGTCCTAAAATTTTACCCATGACCCGCCCCACCCTATTATGAAATGGGGTGGTTCGGGCATGACTCAATCATACCCACCCTGACCCGATCCTGATATAAATTATAATTTGTAAAAATAAAAACCTAACTCTATAGTTGTGGGCTCCCGACACATAGCATGACTTGCGCGGTCGTGCCCGTGGGCTTCTTTGTGTTGCTCCGCTCACTGGCTAGGGTTTCCGGTAGCTCGTCGCATCGCTCACTACTGCCGCGCACTTTGTCGTCGCAAGCTTCGTGCCTTTAAGACTCCGCCTCCAGCGAGGCCTCGTGGCTCCAGCACTTCTTCGTTGCATCGGGGCCTCCTTGACTAGGCTCGACGAGATGGGGAAGACAGGGGTCGGGTTTGGTCGGGTTTGGGTATTATGTAATAATATTCAGGGCAGAGCGGGGCAGAGCAGGTATAGGTATTGAGTTATGTGTATAGCGGGGTAGATTTGGGTATTGGTCAACCTTACCCAAACCCTCCTCATTACCATCCCTAGCTACACAACCCCCATGTTTATGAAGATCATATAATCTACCTATCCCCATCTACTCCATCTCTATTATAAATATCCGCATTTATGATGAAGAAGGGATTCTGTTTTTTTTCCTCTTTTTTTTAAAAAAACCAAGCTTCCTGCTTGATTGGGCAACCATCGTTGAGCTACACGCCCTTGACGGCTACGTACCTTTCAGCTCTCCCTTCTCTGGCACTTCGTCACCTCAGCAACACGGCTATACCCAGCCTATTCGCCTTCTTTAACCACCGCTCAAGGAGATCCCTCTTCCACTCTGTTCTTTGATCCCTAGGCTCACAATTGATATCTGTCAATCTTAGTTTGGAACATTTTTCCTGAACAGTAACAATATGTGCAAACAATGTGTGCATACATATTTAAAGTGTAGATTTTGATTTGGCTGTTTAACATGAAATATATTTTTGTTTTTTGTTTTTTCCATAGAACTCCATCTATTCATGTGTTGGTTTCGAGTGAATGTCATCTTTCCTTGCTCAGGTTAATAGGTGAACAGATCTTGCTTCTGGTGAGCTTGGCTGATGTCGTGTACTTCTGCTTCAGTAAATGGTTATATATGTGCAATTATATACTATAGAATCATAGATTACTCAGCATATGATAAGGACTCAAGGTGTTCTGCTACTCAAGCCTACAATAAAAAATCAGGCATGATCATATCATTCTTGATGTACAAAAGCAGGCAAATCTATGTTTTATGTAATTATGATATGTATGTTCTACGTGTTCATATTGATTTATCATCGATAGTCTTATCGCAATCTTTTGGCGTCGACGATAATATGAATGAATATTGGAAATCATTACCATTTATGACTTTGTCATGCACATGATGCTATGCATTGAAGTTGGAAGTTCTCCTTTGGTTTAGGATTTTATTTCAAATTTCATTTTTTTTTATAAATCATCTTGCAATCTTTTTTACTTATGTACTAGTATTTGATTTACGAACTGGTCCATTTTAATGAAGAGTTTCATCATTAAATCAAAATTTAGCCTTCTTAAGACAGTATTGCTCTTCCCAATTGTGTAATCTGTGGCATGATTCTGGTGAGAAAAAGTGGAGATCATTTGTTCTATTTATCTTATTCAAAGCTTTGTTTGATTTAAGGCAATTTTTTTAAGTCAATGTAAATTTTAACTATAAAAATTAATTTTTTTTTCACGTTCAACACGAATATGAATATTAAAATTAAAAATATTTCATATTTTATATATTTTTTAATATTAAATTTTTTTTTTCAGTAAAATATTTTTTTTCTTGTTTAAAAAAAAATTCAAACCAAACAGTGTTGAGCTATTAAAAAAAATTCTTATACTTTAAGGGAAATAAAAGTGTTATCTCTGAAACAAAAAATGCAAACTTTAAGTCAATTTCAAATGGCCAAGCTAAACTTAAAAGTGAATTTTTTAATTTCAAGTTGAGTTTGATTTGAGATTGTTAAAATATATTTGATTAGCTTAATTATTAGTTATATTTTTTTATAAAAATATCATAGCAAAGTAATGCTCACGTGAATACGATGTCGCCCGCGAGAATACGCTGCCGCCTCGCGTGAATATGCTATCGTCGGAACCAATGCAGCTCCGCGATGCCCTAACATGAAGGTCGATGGTTAAACGATGCGATCAATGACTGAGATTTTGTTGAAATTCTGATAGAATTTACCGCAGGATGTGAAAAATGAAAAAAAAATAGTTGTTTTAAATGTGATATCTGTAATATTTTGAGATTTATGGTGAAATTCATAAATTAGCCTAATTTCCATATCCACCATGTAAATGTCCCTATAATAAAATATATATTGAAATAATTACTATATAAATAAATATATTGAGATATATTTTATTAAAATATATTTACAAGTTTTAAAAAGTTCATTTAATAAATATTATATGTAAAAGGAATGTTTAAATTAAAAAATATGTTTAACAATAAAGTTTGATTTAACTTAAAAATTAATATATAATTGAGTAATTTTTTGTTTTTTGAATTAAATTTGATTTGAATTTGAAATAGCTATTAACTCGGACCAATAGTTAGAATCTGCGCTTCGATCAGTTCAACAATGGCGACGCTGCTCTCCTCGAGGAAGAAGCGGAAACAATAGTAAACAGCGCGCAGAAGAAGACCAAGGAAGAAGTTCAAATCTGCTCTTCGATCAGTTCTTACTTCAACAATCTCAATGATCTCGACTCTCGATTCGCCTCTTTTCCTTCTAATCGCTTTTCCGATTTCGCTTTCTCCGGAAGAGCCAATGACTTCAATCGCTTCCAGGATCCAGCCGTCAACCATCTCCGCTTGCTGATCTAGGCGAAGGTATGGATCTCTGCTTCTCCACAGTTCCGCTACCTTGTTTTCCTTTTGTTTCTTTTATTTCATTAGATCCAGTGACAATGTCGGGATCAACACATTCGGATGACTTTGGATGCCTGAGATCTGGAAGAACCGACTGTTCTTTGTATTGGAATATTGGATTATCGTAGATGTTTTTATTCTAAATGGATTTGGCAAAAAAAAAAACTATTTAGAAATTCATTTTCTAATATGTGGATGATTGTCATAGAGATTGAACTACTTGCAAGTTTATTTGACTTAAGATTACAAATTTGCTAATTTCTCATTAACATAAGCTGCAATTATAGACAAAATTTATTTGTAAGGATGGATTGAGTAACCTGTGTATGCATGTATAAGAGTCAAATTAGGATTTGTGTAGCTTCAAGCTAAGACCAAAAGTTCTATGTTGAACATAGTTTGCTCAAAGTCAGCTAGCAGTCATTCATTTTTAAGTTGATGTATGTTGAGTTATGAAGCTTTACAAGATGAACAAAGAACTTAAATTATTTCTCTCTCTCTCAATATGTAGAGATGTGTTTTGTCTACATATACATTGGTCTCTCACGCGCACTTTTATGATAGACTTAACCACATTACAATTCTCATAAGTGCATATGTGATAGTGTATATACATGTACTTTTGTATATATTTACATAAATCGTGTGGCCTTTGATTTGAATAGATTCTAGTTTGAACTAGTTTGCTTCGTTATAAGAACATTCGAGTCATTTTTCAAATTGTGTAAAACTCAAGTTACATCGTCGTACAAATTTTCTTTTTCGAACATGACGGCCCTACAGCAGATCATTCATTTCCTTGTAAAATGATGCTAAAACTTCACATATCCTTCAATTTGTTTATTTTTTATTTATCTCAGGAGCAGCATATATGTCTATTTGACTGTCCAACTCTATGTTCTTAAGACTATTGCTAGCTATGGCTGTTTGGTGTATGGCCTATGTTGCTGCTGCAGTTGTAGTTTCAGTTCGTTTCTTAATTGGCCATGGTTCTACAATATCACAAATTAGTTAAGTATTTTGGGAAAATGTAACATGGAATTTTGGCTGTACTACAAGGTAATGCTTCTTCCTTACATGGCCACCGCTTGTTTCCTATATAGCTTGACATAGAATATAGCTTTCATTGTCATAAAAAGTAATTAGTGCAAGTGCACAGTGGAAGAAGAATGATCCAATAAACTAAAGATTAAACAGCCAAAAGATGATAAAAACACAAACTTTACATGGAAATTATTGTGGGAAAAACAACTGAAGAGCATGAGAAAATTCACAAATTTCCAAAAAAAATATAGTTGAGTTTTTAAGGGAGGCGACACTCTAATCAAAGCTCTCATATATCACACTTAGAAATCCCTCTGACCGAGAAGATGATCTTTTTCTCTCTCTCCTCGCTAATCCCTTTGTTTGCGTGGGAAACTCAGAAGCATTCCAACCGTTCACATGGCACCAACAAAAACTGCCAAATCATCTCCAAAATAGGTTAGTCCAATCATTGTAGACGAACTAATATCTAGAGAACAGTTTGTTTTCTCGTTTCATTAGTTCTTTGGTTAACATAGACAGCTAAGTCTTGTACCGTGCTCTATGCCCACTCCTATACTGTGATGCCCATGGCTGAAAAAGGGCGGGGAGTATTCGCCGAGTGATGTCTCAAGAGAGGAAAATCACTGGTGTTGAGTGCGACTTCTGACAGACTTCTAGGATGAATAACAAGTGGTGAGAGGGGAACAGGAATGAATTGACTCACATCAGAAAGGGAAGGAGATCCTGAGCTATATAAGTAGATAACGTGATCTAAAATAGAAGATACTCCTTTTGGGGCAAAACCGTGAGGCTAATGATGAAAAACTTCATAGTTGAACGTGCTTGGGCTGGAATAGCACTGGGATGAGTGACTTCCTAGGAAGCACTCAAGTCACGCAGCTTTTCTAAAGCCAAAGCGGACAATACCTCTACATTTGGATTACGGGGTGTTACATATACTGGTGGGGCTCAGCCAATTGTCCCACGATAGTATAACTATTGACTTCTCTGACCACATTCACTTTACGGTGCCCTTCTACCATATTTGTACCCTTCTACCCTATCTGTACCCCCCTATTTTGGGCAAATAGCGTATAGGAGCGATACCATGTCAGCCTTATCTACCTCTCCTAGCCAAGGATTGTCTAGACAGCGTAGAGCAAGGACACCCCCCGCATCATCGGACCAATCATCTGGCCTCTTCTCTGACTAGGCTTCCATCTCTAACACTCCAAAGCAGCCTCCTCTGCTTCACACAACATGCATATAGAGGAGATGCGTGCCTTCTTATTGCAACTCACCAAGCAGATGGAGGATCTTGTCTCTACTGTCATGCTGAACTCTAATCCTTCCCAAGTTCTTCATTAACCACCGCTATGACAACAACCCCCGCAAGTACTAATAGCAGCGCTCTGGTAGACAAGGCCTACGGTATTATCGCCAGCTCCAGCATCAGCTGGCTGTCCCGACAACAGCTACTACTGTCCCCTGCTATTCAAAAAGTCATCTCTCTTGTGATGGCTCCCATCATACCACCAGCTTAGGTTGGCATCGTTGCTTCTTTTGCTTAACAACATCCACCCCTAATCAGAGCAACGCTAGGAGTGTCTAATGCCACTTGACTACTGCAACTGCCACTGACCGCAAACGCACAGTCGGAACCCATCGCTCCAGCTGCCTTAGTCTTCACTAGCTGTAATAGATATTACTCAGCTATTGTGTTTCTTTACTTTTCTCAAAAATAGTGTCTGTTTGATTCACTTTATCCTGTGTTGTCTTAGTTCAGTACGCCCCGCTCTGCAGCCTAGCACTTGTTTATTTATTTTGTCCTTGTTTTTTGATGGTCTTTATTATGTTTACAGTTATATAACTTTGCTGTATGCAGGGGATGTAACTTCAAACTTAATTATTTGATCTAGTTGATAGTCGGTATCTGTACTCTTGAATTTGCCGATTTATGTTTCTCATTTGTTGCTGCAGCCCAAAATGTATTGTGTTGTGAAATCCCTTGTCAATCCATGTATGCTCGTTTGCTTTTGTACTTTTGGATACTTTGTCTTCTTTACATTTATAACCCGTGATGAAACTACCTACTCTGTTCATATATGGTCGAGCATTTTTCCTTCAAATTCAGTCATAATTCACAAATAGTTTTTAGTCCTTGCCTCATTTGTGTTTCCAACTGCAAGTTATACACAATCAAAGCAACAATTATTTCTATAGTGGAATATTTGTGTTGCTTCCATTGCACTTGTTCTATGTTGAAGTATGGCCTCTTCAAGTTTTAAAAAAAGGCTGAAAGTATTTGTGACTGCTTTCATTTTTCTGAATTCAGCAATGTTTGGAAAGTTATGGAGCACGCACTTCACGTTATTTGTTATTTTAGGCTCTATTTTATTTATGGGATAATTACTCACATGCCACATAAATCTTCATGTATTACATCCCACATACTTTCTTCACAATCCATAGTGTAAATTTTGTGAAGAAAATGTGTGTGGTGTAATTTTAAAAAGTTTGTGTGGCATGCAGGTAAATGCCCCTTTAATTATTTGTCCTTTGCTCAAACTGAGAGAGAGCGAGAGAGAGAGAGAGAGAGAGAGAGAGAGCGAGTTTTTCTGTTTGCACATTTTGCCAGATTGTTGTTATTTGAGCCTCAAATCTTACTCTGTTCGTACTTGAGCATTTTTCTTTCAAATTCAGTCATAAAAGCACAAATCATTTAATCCTTGCCACATATGTGTTTCCAGCTGCAATTATGCAGAATCTAAACAAGCAATAATTATTTCTTGCCATATGAATCCAAAACAGTAGTTAGACTTGCAAACATTTTATTTACTCATTCTATTTGTTACTGTAACTTTGGTCTTTGGTTAATGTAAGATGCCTTTGTACTTAGTATTGAAGCTGCAGAAGGAATTTTTCTAAGTTGGGCAAAATGTCATGTAATTGTGATTAAGGGGGCGTTTGATTCGTTATTATTTTGGTGTTATGTTATGTAATTTAGATGTCATCTTTTAATTAATAATTTTATAATCTAATAGAAGATTGTTTGTAGATATTACTAAACCAAGCAATTAGCTTCTTTAAATAACATAACACTAAGATAACATTGAACCAAATACCCTCTAAGTACTCTTGTGTAATCTATTTTAAAGTCAAATCAATAGAGAAAACTGAAAATATTGCTTCATACCAAAATTTGATTACGTCACAATTGCATTGAAGTCAAGTATCCGATCAAATATTGTTCCATGATACTATACCAGTAGTGGAGTTCGTACGCGAGGTGTGGATTGTTCTCAACCAAAAATTAGTTTGGCGGTTTTAGTTGGTTTTATAGATGGGCTGTAGTATCAAGCAAGTACTTAGTCGCATGTATTACATGAATGAATGATGATTTAATTAATTCCCAAGTGATTTGTTGACTATTCGCATTCTCTATTGTTCACTTCGAACAATTTAAATGTCAATTTTGATTTAGGTTTATTTTGTAATAACTCTATTTATTTTAAGAAAAATTTGGTTTAGGGGGGCGTTTGGTTTGCTGTTATTTTACTGTTATGTTATATAATTTAGATATCATGACATTTAGACGTTATTTTTGATTAATAATTTTATAATCTTATAGAAGATTATTTATAGATATTATTAAATTAAATAATTATTTTCTCTAGATAACATAACATAACGTCAAGATAACATAACATAACGTCAAGATAACATTAAACCAAATGCTCCCTTAATATTATTTTGTTATGTCATATAATCTAAATATTATAGCATGTAGATATCATTTTTGAGTGATAATTTTATTTTTTGAATATTATCTATAAATTTTATTAAAATAAATAATTATTATTTTTTAAATAACATGACATAACATCAACATAATATTTGAATCAAATAAATTCTCCATTCTTTCTTAAAAAATATGAATATATGTGCTTTTCAATGCTTGGGATTATAATTATAATTTATATTATTTGAAAGCGTGACAGTTGAGAATTTAGATTCTTTGATATTGAATAAATATAATATATTGTTTCATTCAAGTCATGTTTTTTTAGAAAATGAAAAGTTAGGGAACATATTATATTTTGATAAATTTATTTAATTATTTTGGTGACACTAAAATTTTAATTTATTTATATAATTAAGATCATCTTTTAAAAATTATATATGAAAATTTTGTTCGAAAAATTTATCAAACCAACTAAGAAGTACCTGAATTTTAAGTAAAATGTAATTAATTCAGGATAATAAAATTCATTTCTAGGATAATTAAAATTAGGTGTCCTTCGCTAAAAAAAATATATATATATTTATATATATACTACACAATTTTTTTAGGAGTTTTTACATACAGGACACTAAATTTATATGAAATTACGTATTTTACCATTAATTCATAAATATTACCACTATCACACCATATTCATTTAAATTTTACGCATTTTACATATTTTATATTATATTTTTTGATGGTGAACTTCACATTTCTAAATTGGCCTTGATTTAACTATATTATTAATATATT
>JAEMOT010000132.1:113450-143461 GCA_019297695.1 Apostasia ramifera | reverse complement strand
GTAGCGAATTTAAATCTACATGACTATAATTTTTAATTGAAGTAAAAAAATTGATGTGTTTACAGTAAAAAATAAAAATATATATTAGAATTTAAATATTAATAAATTTATGTATTTTAATTTACATATAATATTATAAAATATATGAAATATGTGAAATATATTAAATATGTAAAATTTAAATGAATATAGTGTGATAGTGGTAATATTTATGAATTGATAGTAAAATATATAATTTTATATAAATTTTATATTCTATATAAAAATTCTAATTTTTTAATATTACACCACACAAATTGTGCGTCGAACTTGGTTTGTCGATTCTCCGGAGATACGTCGGTAATGCAGGGGGAAAATTTCTATTTGGGGGCGGCCATTTCCTTCTTTCCGGTGTGCCTTTGCGCTCTGCCCTACCGGCCTAGGGTTTCCGCCTCCGACAGCCATGGTATTCATCCAAACGTTCGAGCGCAAAACCCTAGCGCTCGAATTGAATCCGACCTCGACCTCGGTCCGCTCCCTCAAGATCGCCGTCGCGGCCAAATCTGGAGTGCCGGTCCACCTCCAGCGCCTCTTCCTCTCCTGCCGTTGTATTATCGCATCATCCGTTTCTAGCGATGAATCCACCACGACGCTCGCCGATCTCTCCGTGCGGTCGAACTCGACCTTGACGCTCCGAATTCCTCTCCTCGGCGGCATGCAGGCTCCTGCACCGGTGAGGCCTCCGCGCTATGAGTTTCTCAACTCGAAGCCCCCGCCAAATTACGTCGCCGGTCTCGGCCGCGGTGCCACTGGATTCACCACACGTTCTGATATCGGTCCGGCACGTGCCGCCCCTGACCTGCCGGATCGATCTGCCACCGCGATCGGCGCAGCGGCTGCCGGCGTTGGCCGTGGCCGTGGAAAAGGCCCTGGAGGTGAGGAAGAGGAGGAAGAGGAGGCAGAGGACAAGGGTTACGATGAGAACCAGAAGTTCGACGAGTTTGAGGGGAATGACGTCGGCCTTTTCGCGTCAGCCGAGTATGATGAGGATGACAAAGAGGCAGATGCAGTGTGGGAGAGCATTGACAAGAGGATGGATTCTAGGAGGAAGGACAGGAGGGAGGCGAGGCTGAAGCAGGAGATTGAAAAGTATCGTGCATCAAATCCTAAGATCACAGAGCAGTTTGCGGATCTGAAGAGGAAGCTTGTTGATGTGACCCTGCAGGAATGGGATAGCATTCCAGAGATTGGCGATTACTCTCTTAGGAACAAGAAGAAGAGGTTCGAGAGCTTTGTGCCGGTGCCAGATACTCTCTTGGAGAAGGCCAGACAGGAGAAGGAGCACGTGACTGCCTTGGACCCGAAGAGCCGCGCTGCTGGAGGAACAGAAACGCCTTGGTCGCAGACGCCGGTCACTGACCTCACCGCCGTGGGAGAAGGTAGAGGTACGGTTCTTTCATTGAAGCTTGATAGATTGTCTGATTCTGTGTCTGGGCTGACGGTGGTAGATCCAAAGGGCTATTTGACTGATCTCAAGAGCATGAAAATCACTAGTGATGCTGAGATCTCTGATATCAAGAAGGCAAGATTGTTACTGAAATCTGTGATTCAAACAAACCCCAAGCATCCTCCTGGATGGATAGCTGCTGCGAGGTTGGAGGAGGTAGCAGGTAAAACTCAGGTAGCGAGGCAGTTGATACAGAAAGGGTGTGACGAGTGTCCAAAGAGCGAGGATGTTTGGTTGGAAGCTTGTCGTCTCGCAGGCTTAGTGAGCCCAGAAGAAGCTAAAGCAGTGATCGCCAGAGGGGTGAAAGCGAATCCAAGCTCTGTTAAGTTATGGGTACAGGCTGCAGAATTGGAGAAGAACATTATGAACAAGAGCCGGGTATTGCGGAAGGGTTTGGAACACATTTCTGATTCAGTGAGGCTTTGGAAAGCTGTCGTTGAACTGGCTAATGAGGAAGATGCAAGGGTTTTACTCCACAGGGCTGTGGAGTGTTGTCCGCTTCACGTGGAGCTGTGGCTGGCGCTTGCTAGGCTGGAAACTTACGAGCAATCAAAGAAAGTGCTCAACAGGGCGAGAGAGAAGCTGCCAAAGGAGCCATCCATTTGGATAACTGCGGCCAAGCTTGAGGAGGCCAATGGTAATATCGATTCAGTTAGGAGGGTGATTGAGAGAGGTATACGTGCATTGCAGAGGGAAGCAGTGGAGATTGATCGCGAGGCTTGGATGAAGGAGGCAGAAGCTGCAGAAAGAGCTGGGTCAGTAGTTACTTGTCAGGCCATTATCAGCAACACCATTACCATTGGCGTGGAGGAAGAAGATAGGAAGAGGACATGGGTTGCAGATGCCGAAGAGTGCAAGAAGAGAGGCTCTATTGAAACAGCCCGTGCGATTTACGCTCATGCTCTCTCAGTATTTTTGACGAAAAAGAGCATATGGCTTAAGGCTGCACAGTTGGAGAAGAGCCATGGGACCAGGGAATCTCTTGATAACCTTTTAAGGAGGGCAGTTACTTACAGGCCTCAGGCTGAGGTTCTGTGGCTGATGGGTGCAAAAGAGAAATGGCTTGCAGGAGATGTTCCTGGAGCCAGAGCTATTCTCCAGGAAGCTTATGCTTCCATTCCCAATTCAGAGGAGATTTGGTTAGCTGCATTTAAGCTTGAATTTGAGAATCATGAGCCTGAGAGAGCAAGAATGCTTCTGGCTAAAGCCAGGGAGAGAGGAGGCACTGAGAGGGTGTGGATGAAGTCCGCCATTGTGGAGAGAGAGCTGGGAAACACTTCTGAGGAGAGAAGGCTACTTGAAGAGGGAATTAAGATGTTCCCTTTGTTTTTCAAGCTGTGGTTGATGCTTGGGCAAATGGAAGACAGAATCGATTGTGGGGAACACGCAAAAGAAGCTTATGAAACTGGTCTGAAGAATTGTCCAAATTGCATTCCTCTCTGGCTTTCGCTTGCTAGCTTGGAAGAAAGATTGAATGGTTTGAGCAAAGCTCGTGCAGTTTTCACTATGGGCAGGAAGAAAATTCCTCAGAATCCTGAACTCTGGCTTGCCGCTATTCGGGCAGAGTTGAAGCATGGGAATAGGAAGGAAGCTGATGCATTGATGGCAAAAGCCCTTCAGGAATGCCCGGCAAGCGGGATTCTGTGGGCTGCTTCTATTGAAATGGTTCCGAGACCCCAACGTAAAGCAAAAAGTGCAGATGCTCTCAAGCGTTCTGACAATGATCCTCATGTTATTGCCGCCGTTGCGAAACTGTTCTGGCAGGATAGGAAGGTGGATAAAGCTAGGAGTTGGTTTAATAGGGCGGTTACTTTGGCTCCTGATATTGGTGACTTCTGGGCATTATACTACAAATTTGAACTTCAGCATGGAAACGAGGATAATCAGAAAGATGTTCTGAAGAGATGTATTGTCGCAGAGCCAAAGCATGGGGAGAGATGGCAAGCAATTTCAAAAGCTGTGGAGAATTCACACCTACCAACTGAAGCCATTCTGAAGAAGGTTGTGATTGCTCTGGGAAAAGAAGAAAGCACGAACATTTTGGATGGCATCAAATCATAGAACTGGTTAGTGCAAAACCTTTATCAGTGTAACTAATGTAGAACTTAAATTCCCTTTTTAGTCGATCATATATGTGATGAGTGATTTGGTTATTAGTATTCAAACATGACTATCTTGATTCCTTTGCTTTCTTTGCATTTGATACTAATTTGCTTTGAATAGTTAATCTGTCATGTATTTACTACTCAGCTCTTCATTTTGTTACTCATGTGAATCTAGAACTACTGTAGTTAGATTGGAGAGCTTGCCATTTTGCAGAATTTTACACTCTATAGATAATACACAATTAATTATAGTTAGATTACATGTGAGTTCATCTTTAAGTTCATATCTCTTTACATTGATTAAGAAATTCTTGTTTAGACATATTCAAAATTGTCTTGATTTATGTTTTTCGCAGACGATATTCTTCTTAAGACTGTAGATGGAGTTTAGACGAGACGAAACTCTGGCCAAGGAAGATTACCTTAGAGTCCAAAGTTTTTTGTCTTAGTAAATTTAAAATTGAATATATTGAGTACAAATTTAGTTAAGATAAAAGCACTCGTATTGGAAAAGTGATGGTGATTAAGTTATCAGACAGAGTGAACGGTTTAGATACTTTAAATCAAGTATATAAAATGACGGTAAAATAGATAATGATATTATTTGTAAAATTCAAGTATAATGGATTAAATGAAAGAATACATCTAGTTTTTTGTGTGATAGAAAATTTTCGTTTAGACTTATTATAGGATAATAGTAAGACCTATAATGTTATGTGGTATTAAACGCTGACTTACAAAATAGAAATATATGAAAAAAATAAATGTAGGATAAATGAAGATGTCAAGGTGGATAAGTAGGTGAATATACATAAAAAGATAAGACAAGAAATGAAGACATTCATAAGAAAGTTAAAGTAGCTACAATTTAGGACATATCTGATTTATTTGAAGCTCTCTCTTGAGAGAGATTGAAAAAAAATTCAACCCAATTGGAATACTTTCAAGACTTCCAATGTTTTGAAAATTAACAATTTCTTACAAGCACAAGCCTCTATAATTAATTATATGCTTTCTTATTCTGGAATGAACCTTTTGATTAAGAGGAAATTAACTAAACAAATGGCTTGATGTATTATCGAAAAAGAAAAAAATAATAAATGGCATGATGTATTATCGAAAAAGAACAAAATAATAAATGGCATGATATGGATGAGGGTGAAGAACCTTACCAAGATTTCATGATTTTATCATCTAAAGCTCAATATTTCCAATTATAACTTTAAGATTGACCCACTTTTGACCTTTATGTATTTCCATACCAACTCATTGATTTTACGAGATAACTTATCTAAAGGCATAACTGTAACGTTCAGGTATCTCTGTTTTCTATATTTTGGTTCTAGGATGAATATGACTATTTGGACATTACATGGGAGATATGAGTTAGGCATAACCTGGTGAACGATGAACGTGAAATCTCGTGAACGATGTTATGTATATGAGTTAGGCATAACCTCGTGAACGATGAACGTGAAACCTCGGGTTAAGCCGTACCGTCGTGCACGAGGAACGTGAAATCTCGGGTTAGGCATAACCTCGTGAACGATGTTATGTAGTGTAGATTTTTGGTGCCACGTGTATGGGTAATCATGAAGTCAGGTGTTGGGATAGTATGCAGTTGGTAGGCAAGTTCTAAGAGTTGGTGTGAGCTAGCTCATAGTTGTGCCAAGTGTTGAGATAATGGTGCCAAGTGTTGAGTTATCGTGCCAAGTGTTGAGTTATCGTGCCAAGTTCTAAGAGTTGGTGTGAGCTAGCTCATAGTCGTGCCAAGTGTTGAGATAATGGTGCCAAGTGTTGAGTTATCGTGCCAAGTGTTGAGATAATGGTGCCAAGTGTTGAGTTATCGTGCCAAGTGTCGAGTTGCATGAAAACATGCAAGAGAATAATATATATATTCTCTGATTCTGTCTTTTTCTCTCTCATTAACTTTTCCTGACATTCTGAAATAGCACAGCGAACAGGACGAACTTGAAGTAGGGGAGATTCCAAGCTAATATTTATTTATTACCTTGGAAATGGCAGACGCAAGGTAGGCAAATATCATGCATATAAATATAAAAGAGATAGAGCTATGAATTTTTTACCTTGTACGAAAAGGTATGCATGTTTTTCCTAGTTTATATTGAATGTTTATGTGAAGTAATTCTGTGATTGCTCTGTTACTTTCTTGTTAACTGAATAAGATAACATTGCGGAGAATAACTGGAAAGCCAAGTTTAGAGGACTTAGTTAAAGAAAATGAACTGTAGAAGAAAGGGAAAGAAAAGGTGGTTTTTGATTTCTCGTCGTATAGGTGTCTGCCCAAACTAGAAAAGTGATGATGTTGATACTGTAAGTCCAGTCTACCGCTGAGGGTAGCATTGGCAAAGATGATGATGACTTAAAATCAGTCTATCGCTGAGGATAGTATTGGCAGTGAGCTGGAATATGTAGTACTATGGGTGATCGCTGAGAACCATTCTAATGAGTTTGGGCAGAGAGGCAATACACCGAGAAATCAGAACCGGTTAAGACAATCATCGTCCCTGATATTTGGTGGGACTGATGTTTGGTAAGACAATCATCATCCCCGATGTTTGGTGGGATTGATGTTTGGTGAGACAATCGTCGTCCCTGATGTTTGGTGGGACTAATGTGTTGAGTGGTACTATCATGAAAATACGAATGTTGTAAGTGTACCGATGTCATGAGTATAATTAATAACACGAGGTTATGAAGAAACAATGTTTGACTAATTGTTGTTTGGCGGTCCGATGTTTGGCAACTGAGGACTGACGGTGCACGTATCGTGGCCGAGGTTTGTGCAAACATCTTGTCTGTGGTTTCATAGTTTTATAACATCGTAAATGATATTATGGAATTTACTTGTACAATAAACCTTGTTAAGGGTGTTGATATAAACTCTGTATTTTCACACGATGTTAAGGTAATCAATGTTACGGTGGTTTTCTAACATCATGATCGCAGGTTGATATTGAATTTGTTAAGCTAATTTACTGATATTGTGTTCTGATGAAATGTTCTTTTAGTATGAGCTTTGTCTACTCAGTACTTTGAGACTGATGCCTTTTTAGCAGGTATTCTTCCGCTTGGTCAAACACGGGATAAGGGCAAGGGGATTGGCGAGGCTTGAACTGTCACATTTTTTCTATTTTTAAAATTGTAATAATCATCGTGTATGATGTTTGCTGAGTGAGCAGATAAGTGATCTGTAATAGATGTTTTATTTTATGCTGAATTTTGATATCATCAAACTCGATGTTTTCTTGCTAAGAGAATTTTTTGTCACGCCCCCACTACCATCGACAGTAAGATGGTTAAGGTGGTGGGTTGTGACAGAGTGGTTTTAGAGCCAAATTCCCCACCTGTTCAATGGTGAGGCGAATCTGGGGTAGAAAAAGGATGGGTTACACACACAAGAGTCCCTGCCAATGTTTGCTTTTGTATTTAACAATATTTTTTCACAAGATTGCCGGTTGGGAACCAGTCTGGGACTAGCGACTCCGGTGAACAAAGGCAAGCCACACCTCAAAATCGGCCAGAAGATGCGGGTAGCTCTGGTGGTCGGGGACAGATTCCTCTTCAAGGCCAGCAATTGGATGCAAACGAGCAGTTGATTCGAGCACTCAATGCTCTGACCGATCGTGTTGACTAGCTGTATAATATGCAGATTCTTGCAGTGCCAGTGTCACCGCCACAGAGAACGCAGGAGCCAGAAGAGCCACGTATTGGGACAAGATGGTTAGTGAGTTGCTCAGATTGGTGCAGAGGGATATGTCGGTGATGGAGTATGAAGCTAAGTTCGCCGCCTTAGCTAAATATGCTCCACAACTTGTAACCTCTGAGACGGATAGGTGCAGGCTGTTCCGTCAGGGACTTCGTGATTCCATTCGTGCGGCCGTAGTACCTCTACAACATACGGCGTACGAAGCTCTGATTGAAGCTGCGGTAGTAACTGAACAAGACCTGCATGCAACCCAGGCTCAAAGGGAGGCTGCTGGGAAGCGTAAGGGTATGGTTTCCGGAACTGCTTCAAAGCCAGCGATAAAGAAATTTAACTATAGTAGGAAGAGGAGCAACTCGAGTGACAGCAGGTTTGAAAGACCCCAGTGCCAACTTTGTGGCAATAGGCATGGGGGAAGATGTTTCTCTGAAGGAAGGATGTGCTTCATACGTGAGGAAGTTGGTCACATCGCCAGAAATTGCCCCAAAAGAACTGCGAGTGGAGGTGAAGTCTCGGCGCCAACTTCGGTGGCGTCAGCCTCTGCCAAAGGTCGTGGACGAGGAGTACCTACCTCTACTAGTCGTGGACGAGGTTTCGGGGTTCAAGCTGGAGAAAAAAAGCACAACCACGAATTTATGCTTTGAACGACCAGGAGGCTCAGGAGTCCCCAGGTGTTATCACAGGTACTCTTCAAATCTATGATTTACCAGTTGTTGCTCTCTTTGATTCTAGAGCATCACCTTCCTTTATTTTTGAGAATGTGGTTGAAAAGCTATTCTTGGTGACGTATCCACTCAATGAAATGTTAAGTGTTATCTTACCAACTGGTCAACTACAGAACATCATTGAAAAGTTAGGTTCAGGTCAAACAGATTTTAAACTGGATGAGGATGGCTTGTTATGGTTTCGTAATAGACTTTTTGTTCAGATGTTGACGGATTACGGCAACTGTTATTGCAAGTTGCTTATAGTTCCCATTATACTATTCACCCAGGCATAAACAAGATGTATTTTGATCTCAAAAAGAGGTTCTGGTGGCCTGGAATGAAGAAAAATGTCTATAAAACTGTAAATCGATGCTTGACGTGCCAGCAGGTAAAAAGCGAGCATCAGCGGCTTGTTGGGTTACTTCAACTATGACCTGTTCCATTGTGGAAGTGGGAAGAGGTAGCTATGGATTTTGTTATTAGACTGCCAAGATCGCAGTGAGGAAATGATGCTATCTGGGTAGTCGTGGATGGATTAACCAAAACAGCATATTTTTTACTTGTGAGGAAGACAGATTCTGCTGATAAGCTTACCAAAGTATATATACATGATGTTGTGAGACTTCATGGTGTACCAACCTCTATTATCTCAGATCGGGATCCAAAGCTCACTTCTCATTTTTGGAGAATGTTACGCCAAGCTTTTGGTACAAAGCTGAAATTCAGTACAGCTTTTCACCCCCAGTCAGATGGTCAGACGGAGAGGACTATCCGAACAATGGAAGACTTGTTGAGATTGTTTGTTCTGGATTTCGACGGAAATTGGGAAGCTCATCTTTCACTTGTAGAATTTGCCTATAATAACAGCTTTCAGGCTAGCATCAGCATGGCGCCATATGAAGCTCTATATGGAAGAAGATGTCAATCACCACTATACTGGTATGAAAAAAGGGATCGAACGATGTTAGGCCCTCAACTAGTTAATAAAGTTGATTCGTGAAAGGCTGCAGACAGCTATGAGCCGACAGAAAAGCTATTATGATATTCGACACAGGAATGTGGAATTCAGAGAGGGAGATATGGTTTTCCTTAAAGTAAGTCCAATGAAAGGTATTGTTAGATTCAGTAGAGCAGGTAAGCTTAAACCTTGATATATCGGTCCTTACCCGGTTGTAGAAAGGGTTGGAGCTATAACATATCGAATCGCATTACCTTCTTATGTGGAAGGAATCCATGACATTTTTCATGTTTCTTCGCTTCGAAAGTATATATCTGACCCCTCCCATATTATCAAGTATGAACCAAAAGAGATTAGTGTTGCTCAGAATCTGAGCTACAAAGAGAAGCCAGTCTGAATTTTAGCCAAAGATGTTAAGCGCCTCAGGAATAGGGTGGTCCCAATGGTCAAAGTATTGTGGAACAATCCGACTGAGCGGGAGGCAACCTGGGAACCTAAGGAGCAAATGAAGAAGTCTTTTTCCTGAGCTTATAACAAATTTCGGGAACGAAATTCTTCTAAGACGGGAAGAATTGTAACATCCAGGTATCTCTGTTTTCTATATTTTAGTTCTAGGGTGAATATGACTGTTTGGATATTACATGGGAGATATGAGTTAGGCATAACCTCGTGAACGATGTTATGTATGAGTAGTCGTAACCTCGTGAACGATGAATGTGAAATCTTGGGTTAAGGCGTACCGTCGTGCACGAGGAACGTGAAACCTTGGGTTAGGCATAACCTCGTAAACGATGTTATGTAGTGTGATTTTTGATGCCACATGTATAGCTAATTTTGAAGTTAGGTGTTGGGATAGTATGCAGTTGGCGGATAAGTTCTAAGAGTTGGTGTGAGCTAGCTCATAGTCGTGCCAAGTGTTGAAATAATGGTGCCAAGTGTTGAGTTAATCGTGCCAAGTGTTGAGTTGCATAAAAACATGCAAGAGAATAATATATATATATCCTCTGATTCTGTTCTTTTCTCTTTCATTAACTCCTCCTGACATTCTGGTTCCCTGAAAAATTGGGGAAATATCCCAGCGGACAGGACGAACTTGAAGTAGGGAAGATTCCAAGCTAATATTCATTTATTACCTTGGAAATGACAAACGCAAAGTAGGCAAATCTCATGCATATAAATATAAAAGCGATAGAGCTATGAATCTTTATCTTGTACAAAAAAGTATGCATATTTTTTCTGGTTTATATTGAATGTTTATGTGAAGTAATTTCGTGATTGCTTTGTTATTTTTTTTTGTTAACTAAGTAAGATAACATTGCGGAGAATAACTAGAAAGTCAAGTTTAGAGGACTTATGTTAAAGAAAATGAACTGTGAAAAAAAGGGGAAGAAAAGGTGGTTTTCGATTTCTTGTCGTATAGGTGTCTGCCCAAACTGGAAAAGTGATGATGTTAATACTGTAAGTCCAGTCTATCGCTGAGGATAGCATATGACAAAGATGATGCTGTAAGTCCAGTCTACCGCTGAGGGTAGCATTGGCAAAGATGATGATGTAAGACCAATCTATCGCTGATGATACTATTGACAGTGAGCTGAAATATGTGGTACTATGGGTGGTTGCTGAGGACTATTCTAGTGAGTTTCGGCAGAGAGGCAATACACCGAGAAATCAGAACCGGTTAAGACAATCATCGTCCCTGATGTTTGGTGAGACAATCGTCATCCCTGATGTTTGGTGGGACTGATGTGTTGAGTGGTACCATCATAAAAACACGAATTTTATGAGTATAACTAATAACACGAGGTTATACAGAAACGATGTTTGACTAATTGTGGTTTGACGGTCCGATGTTTGGCAGTTGAGGACTTACGGTGCACTTATCGTGGCCGAGGTTTGTGCAAACATCGTGTCTGTGGTTTCATATTTTAAGACTGATAAGCTAATCTACTCAGTATTTTAAGACTGATGCCTTTTTAGCAGGTATTCTTCCACTTGGTCAAATACGGGATAAGGGCAAGGGGATTGGCGAGGCTTGAACTGTCACCTTTTTTCTATTTTTAAAATTGTAATAATCATCGTGTACGATGTTTGCTGAGTGAGCAGATAAGTGATCTGTAATAGATGTTTTATTTTATACTGAATTTTGATATCATCAAACTCGATGTTTCCTTGTCAAGAGAATTTTTGGTCACACCCTCACTACGATCGAGAGTAAGATGGTTAAGGTGGTGGGTTGTGACAATAACAGCCTACTGTTAAGGGTAAATGTCAGAAATATAATATGTTGATCTCAAGCTAAAGTCAATAATTTTTAAACTGGGACATAGACTTCGTGAGACATTATAAGTATAATGACTAAAGCACTGCAACTTACATGACCAGCAAAAATGTATGAAAGAAGTTTACGTCATAGTTAGAGCATGATAGTCTATTATTACTAGAATGTTGCAATGATGTAGCATGGGATTAAGCATGAGATTGACTTTTTTTTCTAGCTACAATAATAGAATGGACCAATGAACTCAAGCCGAGTCAATTTGGCGCAGTAAACTCATTGGAAACCTTCTTTGGGGCTGGATAGAGATCTAGGTTGGACCCAACTCGAGTTGACCCTTCAGACCCATGAAAGTTCTGGATTAGATAATAGATAGCAAGCTAAACTACAGACTTGGACTTCTCCAGCTAACTCTTCTTCTCCATCGTGCTTCCCAGTTGCATGTGCCTACAAATAGAAGCTTTCGGGTTTCACTATAAAACCGCTGGTGATAGTCGATTGTGGCCAGTGATGGCTAGGAATGATAAGTGGGAGGACGGCAGCAAATGCCGTCCGCGGCGGTTGGCGAGCAGTTTTTGCAAAGATCCACCGGCAGGAAAAAAATTTTGTTTCTAGCAATGAGGATTGGTGGATTTGTAAAGGAAAAGAATAGGTTAGTTTAAAGCGTCTTTCAAGAGCTCGGCTATTTGGTGAGAATTCTTCTTAGAGAAAGAAAATTGATGTTTTTTAACTTCTGGAGATGTTCACCGAAGAGAGGCTGGCATGATTCGACAATCGATTTGCCCTTTAAGTCAATTGAACTTTGTGAGGTGACAATGAAGTTGTTCATGGCCTTCAGTGGTGATCCCAGTGTCTCAACTAATCAGATCCGTGAGACAATGAAGGCGTTCGGCGGATGATGGCTAGAACAGCGATCCGATACTTATCTTCATGGCATTGCCACAACATAAAACTAAATTTTAATCTGTCTTAAATGAAAATTGCTTCATCTCAGTAAGAATGTGAAATTTCTTCTTAAGAATTCTAAAAGTGCGTTTCGCAGAGGGACAATCTGATGAACTATGTCCTATGAGAATTATGCTCAATGTTTTTTTATTTTTATGGCCATGAATGCAGCAGAACAAATCATGTTTTCATAGAGATCTTTATCAAAACAATCATGTTTTCCTTGTTCTCATTTACCATGTAATGTAAAAAATGCAGTTATTTTCTTGACGCATAGTATTATGTTAGTTGATTTTTGTAACATTCTCAAAGGAAATGCTATGTGTAATCATTTACAATTTCGTCCTATAAAATGAAGGTATTGAGGATCTCAGTGAATTGAGGAGCCTTTCGAAATGATAGTCGCCTTATGAATATAATGAAATGTTACCTGACCAATCAGTACAATCAGGTAACCTTATAGGTGATAAGAGGCATGGAGAAAGATTAAGAAAAATTATCACTGAAAAACTATGGCATAGTATCAACGTAAGTAATTTTTGCTATTTTTTTTGTATGTCACAATTTACGTTTTCATCTATAAGCTTGTCATGTTAATCATATGCTTTATTTGTGTTGAAAATATCTCTATTAGGTTATATTATTTTTCAATCTTGTTATTTTGTTCCTTGTTTTTCAGATGGTGTTTTACCTCATGTTGGAAGGTCGCAAACGAGGGGTCTATAATCAATGGGAAGATTGTCATCGTCAAGTTTATCATTATCGAGGTGCATTATATTTCAAGGTGGCTACTAGAGAAGAAGGTGAGCATTAGCTTGCAGAGTATATTAGGAATCATTCTTGCAGTACAAATGATGTCCCTCAGGCTTTCATAGGCTTAAGCGAATCTATGTATGATGGAGAGCAGTCATTATCAAATGAGCAAGTTGACTTACAGTTGCAGTTGCATTTGTTGACTTCTTATTTTGCAAGGTTGATTCTTGCCCGACGTTATATGGGCAAGAAATGATGTCCCCAGTTTAATTATGATTTTTTTATTATCTTATGATATTATGTTGTGTGTTTACACAGTTTTGTCTTGTATATTCATACATAAAACTATTTTGTGTGAGACTATCGTACTATGTTATGTCGTTTGCGTATCTGAAAAATATGTTTGTTTTTTTATTTTTATTTTTGTGTTTTGCCAGACTGTTTTAGCAGTAGTTTGTAAATATTTATTCGCGATGTAGCTACATCTTTTTTAATAAGTATGAAATGTATATTTTTGTTGGTTCCAAAAAAAATGTATATTTACATTTTTTATTTCGTATGAATTTTTTTATGTATTAAGTAGCAATCGCAACTGGATTGTTATTTTGTTAATTAATAATATTTTGTTAATTAATAATTTATTATTTTCGTATTCTAAATATTATGTGTTATTATTGTATATAAATTATTTTAAATTATTTATATCATTCATAATTAGCATGGGTATAATCATCTAAGTAAAATTATTTAACTCATCAAATAAATTTTAATTTTAAAGTCAATTGACAAACAATAATTAAATAAATTTTTTTGTCAACAAAAATATCAACAAAATTTTTTAGACACAAAAAAAATTTTCAACCAAACACAGCATTTATAGAACACCCAAAAATTAATAGTTTTATCAACTTACAAGTAAAATTTTTAATGTAAATAAAACTCAATTGTATAAAATATGTTATATTTTATATCATTCATGCAAAATTTGGATGCATTTAATTGTTTGATTAAATAATAAAAAACTAAAATTCAAAAAAAAAATTTATTTACTCATTCGTGTTTTCCGCAATTAATATACCGCATCAGCTTTATTATAAATAAATAAATATATATATATATATATATCGCATCTGCTAGACGGCGCACAAATTCTAATCATTTTAATACTATGCGACTATCCGCGCAACAAAGATTATGAGACTGTAAAAAAGGGTGATCTATAGCACAGGGATTTTGGCTGATTTTTTGCGATTTCATCTCAATGCCCGCATAATTAAGCAACAGTAATACTGTTATGCGTATGAAAGCCACATGCTCATTCGTGCGTACCTCGGTGCTCACGTTAACTTAAGTGAAGACTTTTGATTTCTTTCAAATATTTTGATCAGTTATTTCGTTAATCTTTGAGTAACGTTAATCTCTTCATTTAAGTAAACTTTTTTTATAAAAAATTTGTATAACTCTGATATTAAAAATAAATTTTAAAAAATTAATTTGAAGATAATAATTAAATTAAAATATAGATTATGATGATACTGTATTAATATTTTCAATTAATTTTTATAATTAAAAAATAGATATAAAAATGTTAAATTTGTGTAATTATAAATTTTTAATATAAAGTATAATGTCAATCATCATATTAGAATTTTTTGAAGGACCATTCTTTTTCAATTTTTATTATATTTAATTTATTTTTTTTTAATATAATTTATATTAATATTGTATATCTTTTCAAAAAATTAAAAATGAGTTAGGGCAAATTTCACCCAGGTCCCTGAGTTTAAGGATTATTATCACACAGATCCACGTTTTTTAAATTATATCTTCGGAGTCCCTAGGTTTTCAAAAATTATCATCTGAGTCCCTTTTTTAGTTTTTTATTATTAAAAAATATTAAAATTACAATTATACTCTTACCCTCCCTCTCTCCTCCAGATCCGGTGTCGTGCGGCTGCCCGAGTCCGCCGGAGGCGGCGCGGGGGGACGTGGGGCGGCGCGGTGGCTGCGCGGCTGCTGGATCTGGAGGAGAGAGGGAGGGTAAGGGAATAATGATAATTTTTATATTTTTTAATAATAAAAAAATAAAAAAGGGACCTAGATGATATTTTTTAAAAACCTAGGGACCCCGAAGATATAATTTAAAAAATATGAATTTGTGTGATAATAATCATTAAACTCAAGGACCTGGGTGAAATTTGCCCAATGAGTTAACGTGAGCACCGAGGTACGCACGAATGAGCATGTGGCTTTCATACGCATAACAGTATTACTGTTGCTTAATTATGCGGGCATTGAGATGAAATCGCAAAAAATCAGCCAAAATCCCTGTGCTATAGATCACGCTTTTTTACAGTCTCATAATCTTTGTTGCGCGGACAGTCGCATAGTATTAAAATGATTAGAATTTGTGCGCCGTCTAGTAGATGCGATATATATATATATATATATTTATAATAAAGCTGATGCGGTATATTAAATGCGGAAAACACGAATGAGTAAATAAATTTTTTTTTTTGAATTTTAGTTTTTAATTATTTAATCAAACAATTAAATGCATCCAAATTTTGCATGAATGATATAAAATATAACATATTTTATACAATTGAGTTTTATTTACATTAAAAATTTTACTTGTAAGTTGATAAAACTATTAATTTTGGGGTGTTCTGTAAAAAGTAAAATTTTGATAAGTATTTCTATAAAAAAAAAAAAAATCGATAAACATTAACATGATATTTATTCATTCTGTAATTCATAATCATTTTAAATTTGTGATATAGTATCAAAAAAATTATTTGATAAATAATAAACAATATAGACTACAGTTAAATTATTTAATATATAAGTACTGTTAAAAGAGTCATTGATAAATGCAATTCTAAATTAAGAGCAAATCATGATTTTGCCACCTTACAAATTATTATTCTTTAATTATTAACTACAATTGGATAAAATACAAAATAGTATAAATTGCATCAGTGATGTTCGTGGCCAATGTCAGCGTATTGTGACCGCCAGATGATTTTAAATAGAAAAAAATCACTAAAATAAAATGCAAATTCAGACGAACTTCTAGGCCGATAAATAGAGGTAAGAGGCACAAAAATAAATTGCTCACATCGAAAAGAAGGGATTCTATGTTATATAAGTAAATAATTTGATCTCAAACGATAGAAATACTTTTTAAAGTAAAACCGTAAGACTAATGATAAAAAAAACTCCATAATTAAGTGTGATTGAGCTGAAATAGTATTGTATGAATAACCTCTCGAGAAGCACTCAAATTACGTAATTTTTTAAAACCAAAATGGACAATACATTTACATTTAGATCACGAGATGTTATAGCATCACAGCCTTTAAGGCCAAAAAAAAGTTACAAATTGATCTCAATTCTTAAAAACTAAGTTCTAAAAACACTTATATTTATTCTCAATTAAATAAGCTATTAGCTTTTTAACATTAATACTTTAAAATTATTTCAAACCATCAACCTTTTATTTTTAAAAAAATATTACTTTAAAATATTAATATTTTTTATTTTTTATTTAATTTAAATTTTAGAGGTACAGTCATCTTTTATATGAACAAATTCATACTGATTAAAGAAAAGCTAGCAAAAAACATAAAATTCTAACTAAAGATACCAAAACTGCTAACACTTTTACAAACTTAGATGCCAAAATCAAATTTGTTTAAAATATAAAATCAATTTGCAATACCCTACATGCATAAAAATCTACTTAACACAATGCATATAGTTAATTTTTTTTTATTGTTCAGGGATTTTCATAAGCATAGTGAGATTAAGATTAATTAATTAGATTTAACAATTACCAAAACAAATGTTTGACAACATTATTCATAGGGAAGTGACACAACAATATATTTATGTTGATATACGGCTCCAGCGCTGCATCACATTTATACACATGGCGCTCCATCTTTGAAGCTATTTCGGCCTTCCAAAACCTCGTGAGTGAGGTTTGGAGCCTCCAAACCTCGTCTTCCAAACCTCGTAACCTCGTGAGTGAGGTTTGGGGCCTCCATAACCTCGTGAGTGAGGTTTGGGGCCTCCATAACCTCGTAACCTCGTGAGTGAGGTTTGGAGCCTTCCAAACATTCTGCATGACCCTTGTTCAAACAGCTCTCCCAACCACATTGGGCACGATGTTTCTCAGCTATACCTATCACTATCAGCGTGCTCTGGCAGCACCATTTTCAATGCAGCATGCTTCTTCTATACACGCAAATCAAGAGTCCGCATGCTTCAACCATCACGAATTCCTAGAAGCAGTACCAAGATCCAAAGGTCAAGGTCTCTTTACTGACTCTGGTCCCTCTAGTGGCCGACAAGCGGCGCAAACCCAGAGCTTGTCCACCTCCTTTCCTCCGAAAAACCAGAATAAAGCTGCACTATTTGCTGCCTACAAATACTAAAGAACAGACTTCAAAGAGGGGAGAGATCAAACACCCAGGATCAACAGATCAGAAAAGGAGAACTCGCCCCAGGAAGAGCAGAATCTCTCCTCTATCACCTCTTGTAAAACGGGAGCTTGAGAATAAGAAAAGCTCTCTCTTTCTCCTTTTTTTTTCTCTTCCTCTTGTAAGCTCTTTGTATTAGCCTTCACGGCTACCTTTTTCTGTTAGTGAAATTTCTTCGTTGACCACTAGGTGGACGTAGGGGATTTTCTCCCTGAACCACCTTAAATTGTTGTGTGCTCTTCTGGATGCCCCGAAGTTTTTCTCTTAAGCCTCAACCATCAGGCATACCTCTCTGCGCGCTGCCATCTCCCGGAACTCTCTCTCTTTTTTGGTGTTCCTTGGGATCCCCTACATCCTACGTCAACATCTTCTGGTGCTTTCATTGAGACCCTGGGAAGATGGTGGCCAGAACGCGCAGAACCAACTCTGCAGCTCGCAGCATGCACGCAGGAAAGCCATCTGTCAGGGCGCCAGGTGATGAAGCCTCCGCTTCTACGTCTCGGCGTCGTACCGGATCTACTCCTTCCTCCAGGGGCACCCGCGTCTCGGAGCTACAGGGGATGCTGGCGAACCTCACCAACCTGGTCACTGGCCTCATAGCCCAACAAGCTGTGATCCTTAGGCAGACTCAGCCAATCTGCGCAGCAGTGCTTCCTCTTCTGCCGGTCGCAGCGGCGCCTCTCCCGCCAGTTGCTGTGGCTCCTGCTCCGTCGACCGAGGTGTTTCCTGCACCTCTCCCGCCGGTTGCGGCGGCTCCTGCTCCGTCGATCGAGGCATTTACTGCACCTCTCCCGCTGGTTGCGGCGGCTCCTACTTCGCCGACCGAGGAGGTTCCTGCACATTTTCAGCCGGTCGCGGCAGCTTCTGCTCCGTTCCGGCCGATTGCGGAGGTTCTGCACCTATCTCCGACGGTCGCAATCACCCCATCACTCTTCCAGCCGTTTGAGCAGGCGCCCCTCCTCGTCTTCGGGAGCAGAAGGGGGCTCCTCTTACTTCGAGAGCTCCCTCTTCTCACGTCTCTGGCTCCTCCTATCCTCCTAGTCAGGATTTTCCCCACCAGGGGACCCCTAAATATGGGCCTGAGGCCTTCTTTGGATCTTTTGACTTTGATGCCGCTTTCTCCGACGCCATCCGACAAGCGCCGGTCCCTGAAGACTTCAAACCGCCACGCTTGGAAGTCTATAAGGGTACCACAAACCCTCGCGAGCACATTCAAGGATTTGAGGCAGCCCTCCGTTACCGCCAAAGAGATGAGGCGACGAAGTGCCACCTCTTTGCCACCACGCTGAAAGGAGCTGCATTCACCTGGTTCATTAAGCTTCCCAAAGGCTCTATCAGCTCCTACGAGCACATGAAACAGGAACTAATCGCCCGCTTCATAGGACGAATCCGCGTGGCGCTCTCTGATATGGTGCTAGCTAACATCCAGCAGGGAGAGACGGAGAGCCTACGAAGTTACACTGACCGTTTCTTCGCCGCCGCGGCAGAAATGGAAGACATCAACCCCACCGTCGTCATACATAATTACCGCAGGGGGCTGATTAGAGGCGATCTATCCAAGTCTCTGCAGATGGTAAAGCCCAAAAGCCTTCTTGAGCTAATGGCAAGGGCTAGCCAGTTCGTGCTCTTAGAAGACGCAGGAAACGGCGCACCAGATATTTCTGACCCCAGAGCTGAGCAAAGGGTGAGAAGGAAATATCGAGACAGTGAACCTGCGGACCCAAGGGATGGAGAACAGGCCTGATCCTCATCCACACATCGTCCACGATGTATAACCCACTGGCTTGGTTCTCATTCCCCCCATCATGATGTTCTGATTACTGGATGCTTCATCCTGTGATATTCTGGATTTCTTATTCCACTCATAGCATTACGAAATTCATTTCTGGAATTCATATATTTGGCATCTTGGCTTTCTGGAATTCAATTACTGGATATCATTTACCGCCGGTCTTCTGGAATTCAATTGAGCCAACATCATCGCTGCACGTAACATCGTGCATTATACTTACTTTTATGTCGAGTTATCCTAACACTCTTACTTACGGAGGTCACCGAGCCTAGTTACGACTAGCAGGCGGGGTCTCCTACCTACATACGGAACCCTTCCATAAGCCCATCCGGCTAGCGGAAGGTCTGAAGGCCTGCTTGTAACCTTAGGGCAGTCCCTGCTATCTACTCATTATACACGTCCCCCCTAAGCAGAGTGCCTTCGCTTCCCACTAGGATCTGCTCCAACGAAGGTCAGCCCATGCCTCAAGAACAAACATCTCCACGATGTTTCAGACGATCTAAGTCCTTTTGGCATTCGGTCAGATAACTCCTCCTAGGCAGGACCTACACTACTATTATCATTACTTCTTTTCTGTACAGATATGCGAAAAGGAGAATGCCACTGATCTCCCCATAAAAGAGATGGCTCTGGGCCTGCTCGTCCATCCTCAGAGTAAGCCCACTTATTCTGTTCTGTCATCTCTCTAACTTTGCTCTTTCCTCTTTCCTTGCAGGAATCATGGAGGCAAGAGTGCCAGCACGAGGGCACCACCCTGACTATCCATGCAGATCTTAAGCAGCGCGTCCACCACTGTCACGGTTCGCATGCTAGGACCAACATAAATGTTCGCGCCCCAGCATACGGGGGACTGATGTTGATATACGGCTCCAGTGCTGCATCACAGTCATACGCGTGACGCTCCATTTTGAAATAACCTTTGAAGCTATTTCGGCCTTCCAAAACCTCGTAAGTGAGGTTTCGAGCCTCCAAACCTCGTATTCTCGTGAGTGAGGTTTCAGCCTTCCAAACCTCGTAATCTCGTGAGTGAGGTTTGGGGCCTCCATAACCTCGTAACCTCATGAGTGAGTTTGGAGCCTTCCAAATATTCTGCATGACCATTGTTCAAACAGCTCTCCCAACCACATCGGGCACGATATTTCTCAGCTATACCTATCACTGTCAGCGTGCTCTGGCCGCACCGTTTCCAATGCAGCATGCTTCTTCCATACACTCAAATCAAGAGTCCGCATGCTTCAGCCATCACGAATCCCCAGAAGCAGTACCAAGATCCAAAGGTCAAGGTCTCTTTACTGACTATGGTCCCTCTAGTGGCCGACAAGCGGCGCGAACCTAGAGCTTGTCCACCTCCTTTCCTCCGGAAAATCAAGATAAAGCTGCACTATCCGCTGCCTATAAATACCAAGGAACAGACTTCAAAGAAGGGAGAGATCAAGCACCCAGGATCAACAGATCAGAAGAGGAGAACTCACCCCAGGAAGAGCAGAATCTCTCCTTTATCACCTCTTGTAGCCTTCACGGCTACCTTTTTTCATTAGTGAAATTTCTTCGCTGACCGCTCGGTGGACGTAGTGGATTTTCTCCGCCTTAAATTATTGTGTGCTCTTCTGGATGCCCCGAAGTTTTTCTCTTAAGTCTCAACCATCAGGCTTACCTCTCTGCGCGCCGCCATCTCCCGAAACTCTCTCTCTTTTTTGGTGTTCCTTGAGATCCCCTACATCCTACGTCAACAATTTATAAATAAGAGATACAATTCATTGAATGATATTTCAAAGTATACAAACTATATTCTCTATATGCAATGTTTAAGGGGCTTTCAAACTACTCGAATATTCGACGTTAAAATTTTATTATAACATTCACTGTCGTAAGGCTAGATTGTTCGATGAGGGGAAACAAAAAACAACTTATATTATTATACAAGAGACAGCTTGTTTTTCAATTTTACTAAACAACTATTTCATAAGTAAATTAAATAAATTACATTATTTACACGTAGCATTTCACGGGTTTTCTAAATGCTTTCAAAATAGTTTAAAAAACAAAGCTGATTTTTCGTATACAAGTATACAACATATTAGTATTATTTCTAATAACTCTGTTTGTTTTGAAGTTAAAAATTAACTTGATTTAATTTTAACCTGATATATCAGGTCACATATAAAATTTAATATTAAAAATTAATTTTATTTTACATCCCATGCACATTATTAAAATAATAACTAAACATCTCTCGTATATCTTAATATAATAACTAACTTTATATCACATCCCTTACATATGTCAACATAATAACTAACTTTATTTCATATCATTCACAACTTTTATTAAAAAAATATCTCTATCTAAGTTTAATTTAAAAGTTTTTAAATTTAACATTACAAACAAACAGATCCTACGTAATCTTAATATCGTTGATTGAAAAGGAGCTTTCTCTGCAAAATAGTTAGGAAGGAACAAATATCAGTAAAAATATCTTCAGACAAAGCAATCATTTAAGTTCATTGAAAATTTGGAGAGAATAGTAATGAACATGAATAACAATTCGAGAATTATGGCAAAACTCGAATCAGGGGAAAAAAAAAACTTAACTAATAGTATCTTCAGAAGTGTTAAACAACAAAAAATGTATATTTGTAGTATTTGGATATAACTTAAGACTGTGAAAGTAATCAGTCTCTATCTAAAGGAACCATTCATAATCAAATCAATCTATATGCAATTGTAGTTGGTAGTTTGTTGACCTATGAAGTTGTGAGAAAAGTGCAATTGTATACTTAAAAGGGCAAAATGAAATGCATTAATTGAAAGCAATTGTTAAAGGATGTTGTTAAAAGCAAAAAGGGAGACTAAGGTTTTTGACGTGGAAACCGGTAAGACGGAAAACCACGGCGCCCCTCTCTGGGCGGCTTTGAAGAGGGGAAGTTGACAAAGCTATTGAAGAAACAAGTGCTTAGAATGCTCATTTTCAATAATGGAAAAACACAAAAAAAAAATAAGAATTGTAGCACTTTACAGAAAATAAGTAAAAATGAAACAATAGCAGTTAGAAAGTAATTCACAAATCTAGAGCTGAAATATTTGTGATTCAACGATTGTTTTCATAATGCTCCTATATGATCATGAAAAAAATAATAAGAAGAAAAAAATAAGAATTGTAATTTTTCATAAGAAGCAAGTAAAATCAAACAATTAATAGCAAAATTTTTTTCATACTTGAAGCTTTGCATCTATAATATAGAGAGAGTTGCTGCATAAAAAAGAAATAGGAATAATTTTTTATTTACCTATGG
Source organism: Apostasia ramifera (assembly GCA_019297695.1). Classification (NCBI taxonomy): domain Eukaryota; kingdom Viridiplantae; phylum Streptophyta; class Magnoliopsida; order Asparagales; family Orchidaceae; genus Apostasia; species Apostasia ramifera. The sequence goes on along the minus strand of JAEMOT010000132.1, from coordinate 120,933 downwards.
TAGTACTTCAGTAAAACTATCTTTAGATATTCTTAGCAAATGCATGAATAGGAAAACATTAAACGCGAGGACTAAAATATGAATTATGTTAAAGCAAGTTACATTATAGAAGCATGAGATCCGTCAAAATCAAAGAAAGTCCTTAAGCATAGTGCTATTCCAAATTCCTAATCCTGCAAGCTAATCTTTTAAGGGAATAAAATTTCCATCCACATTTGCCCCATAGCACTACAAGCAAAAAAATTAACATCACAAAAAGGAAAAGGAAAGGAAAAGTAAAAGAAAACTTTTAAGGAAATATCAAATCAATCAGTAATCTTAATTAGCATACTCAACTCAAAGTAGGACACTTAACCTTACTGCTCAAATTAGAATATTAATTTTTGTCTCAATACTTGGTAGCAACCAATGCATACCCATTGTTAGGTATGCAAGGATTAGATCTCTTCTCCTTTCCCTTCTCCAAATTCCCTCTAAATGCTAGCTCAAGGTTGAAAAGGATAAAAACGATGAGCTGAAATTATGGAAGAGATGGAAGCAGCCCCTCTTGATCCTCCTTCACTGCATGCAATCCCAGCCAAACAGCCTCTCTCTCTCTCTCTCGCTCTCTCACTCTACCGACAACAAGAAGGGGAATAATAGGAGAAGAGGCAAAAAGAATTCAGATTTTGTTCTTCTTTTTTTTTCCCTTCATCACTTCAGCCAACATAAGCGGTAGCAAAATTTAATTTTAAGTACCGGCAATCCTCCAAGTGTCACATACATTAAGACCAGACGGCAGCTAGTTTGACTACTTAAAACATCAACTAAGTTGGGTTCAAAGGCTTAAGTTAATGATGATTAAGCTATCACAATTCACAATTAAATCACATAAGACAATTTGTCAGCATGTGAATGGGACAAACTTTTTAGCACCCCATTCACACTTTTATATATAGAGATAGATTAGCAAGCTCATAATGCCATTAGTAGACTATTATAAGGCATTTTTTTATTTATATATGAAATATTTTACTCTTAAACATATTATTATTAATGAAAATCATTTAAACAATCACATGATATCACAATTGTTATTCTCCCCAACAATAAATCATCGAGGATATGATGAAAGCATGTGTCATGAATTTTAGAGAAAATTGGGAAAGCATCTGCCTTTGATGTAATTCTCATATAATAACAGCTATCACATAAGTATTAAAATATCTCTGTATGAGGCTTTATGCAGCAAAAAATATCGATCACCCTTATATTGGGACGAGATTTGAGAAAGAACAATACTAGAACCAAAAATTATTAAGGTGACCTTGCAAAAGATCAAGACAATCTGAGAACAACTTTTAGCTGCCTAGAGTCGACAGAATGCCAATGCTAATTCAAAAAGATAAGATATTTGCTTCGAACTGAAAAGCATATAATTCTAAAAGTATCAACAAAGAAAGGTATTTATCAATTTGGTATCAAAGGTAAACTTAAACCAAAATACATTGGTCTATTTGAAATCATCCGACGAGTTGGAACGTCAGCATATGAGCTTGAATTACCTGAGCTGGTGGGAATTCATAATGTTTTTCACATCTCATCACTTGGGAAATTGATGCGGGACAAATAAATGACAATACAGTTTAGAGATCAGTAATTTCATAAAGCAAATTATTCACAAACTAATGCTAAAATATCATAGAATAATTTTGTAATGACTGTGAAATTAATTAAACCAGCAAAACTGATTTCTTTCAAAATTTTAAATAAATTAGATTGAAGGTAATTGAAAAATTATCAATTCAGATTAGGGCGCAATTCGGTTTTCAACAAATCAGAAACGAGGAACAGGATTAAGGATCTCACAATATTTAACCAACAGTAATTTAACCAACAAGTTCGAGCAAATCACAAGCGAACAGAAAATTCTAGATTATTCGACTTAACCAGGTTAAAGGCTTTGTTTAAATTCTTACCTCAGTCAGAGAGTTCAAGGACCACGATGTAACTGATCAAAATTAGGGCTCGGGCAGCTGGGGCGTAGGGGAGCTTGGGTGCGCGGTCTCAGCACGCACAGGGCGGCAGGTCGGAGCGCGAGGGATGGGGCGCGGGGCGGCGGACTGAACGCGCACAGCGATGTCGAGCGGAGCTATGTATTCGCGTCAACGTAATCTGCGGGCGCGTCGCCGATGATGTAGATAAGTGACGACGCGATCACGTCGAACCAGAGTCAGCGAGCTAGATCCACGCAAACTAGTAAGCGGGGTGGACGAGAATGAGATGAGGTGAATGCTGAGGGATGTAAGATGAATGAAATTGAACCCAGGGGAGAAGCTAGAGCGGGTGGAGTTTAGGGATGCTCTTGGCCAAGCCCTTCCCTATCTAGAATATCGATTCATTCTAGAATCAAATAATCTCAAGGAAAATACAAGTCAAATTTATTCAGCATTAGAAAAATAAGAATAACAGAAAGACGTTTATATGTACCTCCATATAAATGGACTCAATAAAGAAAAATACATAATGTAATAAATTCCTCACACAAACGAGAAACTACCAGATAACATGCCTAAAATAATAATCACAAAAATAGAAATAACTAATACAAAATAAATGTGAGAAATAAAATCATCTCAAAATGGAATCTCCAATCAATCAGAATGAATGAGAGATTTTCAATCCACCAAGTCAGCAATCCGCAGCATCCATCTTTCCAAATCTGTCCTAATAGTCAATCGATCCAGATCAAAACTGCGTGACTAGATCTCGGCCGTCGACGGTAAACTCTGCCAAGAATGAATCGACGGTCGATCGTGGTGTCCCTACCAAAAATAATATCTAATCCGAATCACATACTGAAATATAAGCCACTAAGCCTACAAGCTGATCTGTCCTATGAGGAGAAGCTTTTCAAGACTAAATAAAAAAGAGAAGATGCTTGTTATAGCAAAAAATGCAGTGGCATGTATGTCTAAGCCCAATTCTAGCCCATCCTAAATGCTACGTCCATACAGCATTGCGTGGATTCTGATAAATATGATTTACATCTGAATGCTATCCAACAACTCATCACAGCAATCCGACCACGTCTCTCATCTGTGCAAAATCCCCACCTGTGGATGACCAATAAAAGAAAGATCGTCTATCTGGATGCCTAGGAGGAACGCTATATCCAGTAATATGACAATCATCTCTCCAACAGGCAGGCGAAAAGTGTTGGTCTTTGTCGACCATCACTCGACCAATGTCATAATCAAATAATGATCTAGCCGACTAAAACTTATGAAACTTAAGGATCTAAGACCAACCTGCTGTAATGAATGAATGAGACGAGGACATGTGACAAGCTAGTCCCTTAGCATGTGAAGATGCATCACAGACTTAAGTGTGCAAGCCTGGTCAAGGTGAGCAGCACGATGAACACCGCATAGATGCTCCAAGAATGAGTGTATCACTGGTGGATGCTCCACAGGCATCTCCACATTTGATAAAAATAATTTATAAAATATTTAATTTACGTGCCTTGAACGATAAAAAGTGAAGTGCAACTGATGACAACACGATTTGCTGATCAAAAATATGTTGGTAGGCAAAGATTGAATAAGAGAGATGAGGAGTGTTGAGAATAAGAGAAAATAAGTGAAAAAGGTAAAGTGAAAATGAGAGGGGAAGGCAAAAAGAGAAGGGGGAGTATATAGCCAATGGTCGGGTTGACCATTGACCGGAGTCGCCCAAACTTCGGGAAACTCCAACCAACAGTCCACCCTACAGTTGGCATCACAACAGCCCGTTTGACCGTTGCTTGGAATCGCCCGAACTTCGGGCAACTTTAGTAATGGTCAAACAGCCACTACAGCCTTTCTTTTATTTTTTAAGTCTTTGAGCGACTTCTAAAAATATGTCTATTCTTAATTGTTTTTGCAAATCGCATTTAAATTATTAATTAATTAACTAATCATGTTTATTATAAAAAATTTCACCATTGTGAGATACCTTCATTTGGATTCCTTTGAGTCTGAATCCTCTGTTAGAGATTCCAAGTTGATTTCCCCAAGTATTGGCTTTAACTCCATAGAGATTCCTTAGTTTTTTTTTTTTTTTTTTTTTTTCCCATAGAGATTCCTTAGTTGCATCCACGTATTTTATTCTTCACATAAAACAAAATCAATAAGTGATATCAACATAAATAATTGAATGAATGGGGAGCTCAGCAGAGCAATATTCTATTGTATAATAGTTTTTTTTTTATAAATATATATATAGATTGTATGATAATTATTGATGCTCAATGAGCAGGCATTACCTCATCATTCTCCCTTCTGAGTGTGAGTGGGGTTAATTAATACACAACCTTGCAAATTTGGACTATATATTTATATATATATGTATATATATGAATTCATGTGAGATCTTGTTAATCTTTCACACCTGCGATGGATGAAAATGCTTGCGATCCGGCCCTGTTTGGCGCGAGAATCAAAACAGAACCAAAATAGTACTAGTTTAAAAAATAACAATAATAATAATAAATAAATAATTTTAATTAAGATCAAAATACTCGATTTGAATATTTTGGTCTAGAATGTGAAATAAAGTTGATATTTTTATTTTAAATTGTTGAGTATGTAAAGTAAAATAATATTTTTTTATATTTGAATTTGTGTAGAATGATTTAAAAAAAATATTTATTATTATTATTGTTGTTTTTTAAATTAGTACCATTTTGGTCCTGTTTTGATACTGTTTTGGTCCTTGCGCCAAACAGGAAAGTATGGAGAATTCACGTAAGCAATATCTCATATTAATTGTCAACAAATTATAGTACTCACTACTTAGGTGGTGATTCTAAGTATCTAGTGTAGGTTTTTTTTATTAAATGATGATCATTTTCTTTAGTTATGGATTCAATGTGAGCCTCTATAGTATTTCTCCCCTAACAAGTTATATCAGAGCCAATAATTCAATTGGAGTCAAGTAATCCGTGCAAGTGCTCTAGTAGTTTCCTCCCCTTATCCAATAAATCCAAGAGGCAACTCGCACTATACCTCTAGGGGCCTGTTTGTTTATAACATTTAATTTAACAAGATTAAAACTAAACTTGAATAGCGATATTTTTTTATTGAAAATTATAAATAATGTGAAATAAAGTTAGTTATTTTATTGGGATATGTAGGGATGTGATATAAGTGATATAAGTTAATTAAAATAATGTGTATAAGATGTGAAATAAAGTTAAATTTTAATATTAAATTTTATGTGTGATGTGATATACCTATTTAAAATTAAACCAAATTAATTTTTAATTGCCAAATAAACAGGGCCTAAATGGTAGAGCGAGGTCATGATGAAATGATTCATTAGAGTTTGGAAAACCAATATGAATGGATTCTCGTATAAGGAATAGATTGCTGGAAATACGCATAAATAGTTATCTCATATTAATAGTCAACAGTAAGTTGTAAATAATATTCAAGTGACGGTCTCAATCCTCTAATACAATATTCAAGTGATGATCCTAACCCTCTAAACTATGTTTTGGGCTAAATGTATCTTTTTATTTGTGAGTTAGACCCGACTTAGATCTCTCATATTTCTTACCTAACATAAAAATCAGTTGCTTAAACCCCGCTTGCTCTCTCATCTTTCCTCTACATACACAAATCTTGGGCCCAAAAAAAATTTGTAAAAAATATTTTCAGATGTAAGTCATTTCGTCATTCAAAATTCAAATTTATTGACGGATCTTAAGAAGTTATAAAGAACCCTAAAATACCTAAACGCAAGACATCTCTTAAATAGTTTAAATCTATTCAGCTTAAGTGTTTAAACAAAATCTTATATGATTAATGTTTGTTTGTGGGCGTAAATAAAATTAGATCAAAGTTACATTCAAATGAGTATTTTATCTAAATAAAGCTAGATTTAATTTTGAAATATATTATAAGATATATTGTAAATAAAGGATACAGAAGTAAATTTAAAAACATTATAGTGTACACGCCCTAACAACTAAGTTGCAATTTACTTTTGAATAATTAGGTTGATATAATAGAAGATAAAAAGAGATGATGCTAGGCCTCGACTGACTTTTATTTCAAAGACACTGCACTCGTTTCAGAAATGAAACAACATTGGAACTAAAAGTATCAAATGAAAACAGTTGAATTTAATACTATGAACCTGACAAGTAGTGAAGTGTGTTGAAACCTTTTGAGGAGCAGCACAACTAGCAATAATAACAGGGAAATGACCACCTGAAATAGCAACAGTAGCACATATTAGTGGTGAAACACCAGAAATGTTCAAATAGATATCGGCACCATCAGACCTACTACAAACTAAAATATAAATAGAACGAAGAGAGTGTCAGTCAGACGCAAGAAAGGCCAACGAAATTTCACGACGACATCGCACACCGTAGCAATCAAGAATATTGACAAATATATTGCATACCACATCATGCTAAAAGGCACAGCCTAGACGAGATGCACAGTACGTATACGACATGGCCGCACATTTGGAGCTCAATATATTACAAAAGCCAAAACCAAGCTCTAGCAAACATCCAAGCAACAAAGAACATCTAAGAGCTTAATATGTCATAAAAAGATAATATTGATCTTCACCATATATAAGGATAGGCGATAACAAAGGGTGGCTCGATACTCAACTAGTGAAAACAATTAATCGTAATGTGATTGAGAGAAATAAAAAGAGCATAAAGCAGGAAAGAAAGGAGGAAAATTATAAAATTTGAATTTATCAAAATCAATTGAATTTTGATAAATTCAAAATTCAATTGATTTTGGGACCTGTTGCCGGGTCCCAAGTCCCGGATGAGAAACGCGGAGGGTTGCGTTAGGCAGTCGACAGCCAGCGTAAAACTTGTCGAATCAATCATGACATGAATCCTTTAGAAAATTGCGTTAAAGCTAGGGCGTTCCCTGGAAGCGACGCGCTGTATTGCCTGAATACAGTGAAAAATGAGCAAGGACCGCTGCATCGGCGCCCGGGTGTAGTGAAAAATGAGCAAGGGTCCCCACATCATGGACGGATGCGGGTAAAGAAGCTAGTCCATCATAGTAGAACTCAAGTAAGTAGGATTAGATTAGGAACTTGGAATATAGGCAGCTTGACGGGCAAGCTAATGGAGTTGGTGGATATTATGATTCATAGAAAGATTAATATTTTGTGCCTGCAAGAAACAAAATGGGTTGGAGAGAAAGCTAAGGAAATTGATGGCCTAGGTTTTAAACTTTGGTACTCTGGTAAGAATAAAAATAAGAATGGAGTGGGTATAATTCTGGATAAGAGCTTGAAGGATCATGTAGTGGAAGTTAAGAGAAATTGTGATAGAATTATGGCTTTAAAAATTATAATCAATGGAATGATTATTAACATTGTAAGTGTGTATGCTCCCCAAGTTGGCTTAGATACGAGCACAAAGGAAAAATTTTGAAATAATTTAGAAGAGTTAATACAAGAGATACCTCAGGAGGAA
>JAEMOT010000132.1:74297-111795 GCA_019297695.1 Apostasia ramifera | reverse complement strand
ATGGAGTGCACATTTAGTCAAGAAAGAAATACTTATATTGGAGATGTGACAATTGGTGATCAAATTGTCAAGAAGAGTGAGCGCTTTAGATACCTTGGATCAATTATACAAAATGATGGCGAAATAGATAATGACGTTATTAGCAGGATTCAAGCAGGCTGGGTAAAATGGAGAAATGCTTCTGGTGTGTTATGCGATAGAAAAATTTCATCCAAAATTAAGGGTAAATTTTATAAAACTGTAATAAGACCAGCGATGATATATGGTGCTGAATGCTGGCCTGCAAAGAAGAAACATACAAATAAAATAAATGTTGCAGAAATGAGAATGTTAAGATGGATGTGTGGATATACACGAAAGGATAGAATGAGAAATGAGTATATCCGAAAGAAAGTTGGTGTTGCACCAATTGAGGATAAACTTAGAGAAAGTCGGCTTCGATGGTTTGGACATCTAAATCGTAGGCCAATTGAAGCTCCAGTTAGAAAAATTGAGTTATTGGATTTTGCCTATGTACAAAGAGGAAGAGGGAGACCAAAGAAGACATGGCAAGAAACTATAAGGAGTGATCTTAATTACTTAAACTTAGATAAGAATTTGATAACTGATAGAGCGCAATGGAAACAAAGGATTCATGTAGCCGACCCCACCTAGTGGGATTAAGGCTTGGTTGTTGTTGTTGTTGTTGTTGTATTATTTTCTAATTGAGATTCTAATGCGAGTTAATGACGGTGTGATAGCACATCATAATGTTTAAATTTCGTGTGTAACACTTTTAAATTATCATATTTACAGTGTGTAATATGTAAATATTCCTTAATTTTAATGATACATATTTGATATCACCTATTAAAATAAATTTTAATGAGAAAAATTAATACCGCTACACTAAGCCTACCAATGGGTTGGATTTAGATCAAATCAATCCCGATTCAAATCTGACCCACTCAAATTAGGATCAAATCAAAAACTAGATTCAATTGTGATCAATCCAAATCCAATCCATTACTCGCAATGGATCAAATTTTTGGATTAAATTTTGGGTCAATTTGGGTCCCACCTAAACATTGATTAATCAAGCATTGATTATCTTTTAGAAAACACAAGAACTATTGAATAGTTCTCATTTACATATTATATAATCAAAATAAAATTATGTAAAAAATTTTTAAAAATTGTTATATTAGACAGCGATATAGTTAATATCAATTATTTGAAACAACGTTAAAATAAATATTAAATCTTTGAGGAAAGTTATATAGGCCGGCAGATCTTCTTATAATAATTTAAAAATTACTAAAAATATTAAAACTCTGGACTTTATTTGATTGGAAGAAAAAAAAATGATTGATATAAAATAAAGTGAGTGAGTTATATAAAAAATTGTGTTGGATGTAAAAAAAAATGATCGTTTAATGTTGAAATTTATATAGAATGAAATATAAAATTATTTTTAAAAATAAATTACTCTAAAATTCATTCAATCCAGTAATTGCAAACAGATTGGAATGAATCATCAGATTAGAATGCCAAATCCGAAAAAATATTCATTTACTTATTAAATTTGAATTGAGTTTCAGATCGGATCAATTCATGATCCAATCCGTTTACAGGCCTAAGCTACAAAAATTCACATAAAAATGGTGAAAGAGGCTTTGTTTGGCGCGAGGATCAAATCAGAACCAAAATGGTATTAGTTTAAAAAAAAATAATAATAATAATAATAATAATAAATAAATAAATAAATAAATTTTTTAAACTATTTTACACAAATTTTAATATAAAAAAATATTATTTTTATTAAAAATTATTGAGTATGTGAAATAAAATAATATTTTTTCATATTAAAATTTGTGTAGAATGATTTAAAAAATTTATTTATTTATTATTATTATTATTATTATTATTGTTTTTTAAACTAATACCATTTTGGTCCTGATTTTAGTCCTTGCGCCAAACAAGGCCTTCGTGCAAGTAGTCGGGGTTAGATGCTGGTATAATTTTCTGTTCTATAAATTTAACCAATAAGTTCTATAGAGAAAGTCAATTGCCACACCCCTCTCCCTCAACCGTCAATAGAATAATAGAAAACAAGCGATGGATCTGGGGAAGATCGAACACTCCACCCTCCTCATCAATGGCCTCAGCCTCCACATCGCCCACATTGGCCATGGTAGAACCCTTCTTAATTCCCTCTCTTCCCACCACAAAACCTTTCTCCACTAACATCGAATGCTAGAGCTAATCGTCTATCTGCAGGTGAACTCGGGTCGGTGCTCTTCCTTCACGGCTTCCCGGAGATATGGTACACCTGGAGGCATCAGATGCTCGCCATCGCGGCCGCAGGATACCGAGCCATCGCCCCCGATTCCAGGGGCTACGGCCTCTCCGACCAGCCGCCGGAGCCGGAGAAGGCGACGTTTGACGAACTAGCCGACGACCTCCTCGGCATTCTCGATTCTCTCAACATCCCCAAGGTACTACGAATTGCTTCTTACATCTGCATTTTCTCTTCGGAATTTCCGCAAACACATTGTCTGCATGTCGCAGGCCTTCTTCGTCGGCAAAGATTTTGGAGTCATTCCGGCGTACGACTTCGCCGTCAAACACCCGGACCGCGTCTGCGGCGTCGTGACCCTCGGCTTCCCTTACTATCCCGTGATGATATCCTTCGATCCTCTTCCCGAGGGCCTCTACATCAAGAGGTGGCAGGAGCCAGGTCGGGCAGAGGCGGACTTCGGCCGGCTTGATGCCAAGACGGTGGTGCGGAATGTCTACATCCTTTTCTCCGAAAGCGAGATCCCGATCGCAGAGGAAGGTCGGGAGATCATGGATCTCGTGGATCCGTCGGCTCCACTGCCGCCATGGTTCACCGAGGACGACCTCCAGATCTACGCCGCCCTCTACGAGAAATCCGGATTCCGTTTCCCGCTTCAGATCCCTTACAGGTGATCCGATCCGATCCCCTGATCCCAGATTTCGCTTCAGATCCCCTGATCTCAAGTCTCACGCAATGATCTACTCATACATCCTGATTTCGATCTCGTTGTATGGATTTTGAACAGGAAACTGCCGGCGGAGCGGCCGCCGGCGGCGGACCCGACGATTCGGGCGCCATCGTTGCTGATAATGGGGAAGAAGGACTTCGTGATCAAGTTTCAGGGGGTGGAGGATTACCTTACGAGCGAAACTCTGAAGGAGCTCGTCCCCGATCTGGAGCTCCAAGTCATGACGGAAGGATCGCACTTCGTCCACGAGCAGTATCCGAGCGAGGTGAATGAGCTCATCCTCGCGTTCTTAACGAAACATCCGAATGCCGGAGACGAGTGATCAGGGAAGTGTCGGACCAAGTTGCTGTCCTCCGCACCTTTCACGCAGTTTATGCAGGTGGCGGTCACTTTGAATAAATCTTTTCTCGTCAAATATAATTGACTTGTTTTTCATCAAAAATAATATTAAATTATCACTGAGAAAATTGTTTTAAATAAAATAACATTTAGGAACATTTAATAAAATATTATTTAATTTAATAAAATATGTATTTAAATTTATGACACCTAATTTAAATAGTAATCTTTTAAAAAAATTATAAAATTATAATATAAAATAAATATTTAAATATCATGATATCTAAATATTATATAATATCATAATAATATTAAATTAAATATTATTTTAATTTAAAATTTAAATTTAAAATATTTGTATTTAAATTTATGGATACATAATTATTTAATTCATATTATTTCAATCAAAAATATACTAGTAAGTAGGGTAAAAGTAGATAAAAAAAAGGTGTAGAACTACTATATATGAAAACTCCAAACTATTGGGAAGCCTTTGTCATTTATTTGTAATTTTATGTGGTTAATTATTTTAAAATAATAATTTAAATTTCTAAAATTTAAAATAAAAACTTATAAGTTAAGCAAAATTGAGACTTAATAAAACCCTATAGGTTTAAAATAGAAACTTTTGAAAAATTACAAAAAATATAAACCAAAAGTATAATCATATAGAAATTATAAGAAATTAGAAATTTATCTAGTAATTATATGGAGATGTCCTTGTAATTGTATTAGTAGTTGTACATAGAAAGTCACGACTAACATTGCTCCAATATAACGATGTGCACGGGCTTAAGATCCATTAGCTCGATCGGGCCCATAAAAATTAGGGCTTTAACAAGTGTTTGCTCAAATCTTGTGTTTTGAGTTTTGAACCCACTTAGCTCGGCTCTATTAGATTCTAAATCGAGCTTGAATACAACACATTTTCGAATCAACCCAAACTAACCTAAAAATCATTTAATCTAAATAATGAAAAATTATTGTTTTTGTAATTTGTTTTAATATATTAAATGAATTTTCATTTTTAGATGCTTTATTTTTTTGCTAAATTTATTTGTTAAATATTCGAGAAGAAAAAAACACCATTAGAAAAGTTAAAAATAACTATAATAGAAGTCTAACCCAAAAAATATAATTTAGCACAACTATGTCTCAATGGACTTGAGCTCATCAAGCATAAACATAAACTTTTTGTTCAGTTCTAGACTCTAAACCTTAGACCTAACAAACTTAACTCAATCTGGCTTGATATGGATATGACTATTCATGAAATCAATCTCAAACCTAGGAAACTGGGGAAAATTTTTTGATAATAATATCGATAACAAGTAACAAGAAAAAGCGTATTAGAGGCACAAGTAATTGAGCAATGGGAGCTGCCAAGAGGGTAACAGTCGTAAGACTTCAAGAAAACCTAGCGGATCTCATAAAGACTTTGGCATCACCCAAATGTCTCACATCAATGGCAACAAATCTTCAAAAATAGCTAAGTAGAATGCTCAAGCCAAAGGACAAACCCCAAGAAGGGACCATAGAAGATACCGGAGAATAAAATTTAATTAAAATTTTTCAAGACACGACTAATGCCATAATTCCAATCCCATTTATTTAATTTCTCGTACTATGTTGATTCTATGAGGCCATGAGCGAGACAAATACTCAAAACAATGGTGCTTGCACAAGAAATTCACCCACATAAGAAAGCCATTAAATACTGTTAGAACCTTTTCTAACAATTCTTGCCGAACAGCTGCTCAATAACAGCTCCTTGTTGAGCAGCAGCTCAACAGCAGTCCCTTGTCGAACAGCAGCTCAACAGCAACCCCTTGTCGAACAGCAGCTCAAAGAGATAGCACAAGATCGTACCCTCCGTACTACTGTGTCAACTCAGCATTTAAGATAGCATGAGAGCCTACTCCCTAATCGTCCTTTGCAGGAGTCGGTGTCAGATGTGACAGACTAAATCTACTATGTTCCCTCCTCTCTAAGCTATAAATATGGGGGGGATTGCTCTCTCTAGGCACCCTTCCTTCCTCCCTCTCTCTCTATCCCTCTTGTACTCATTCGGTCTCCATTTAGAGATTAAATTTTGTAAGAGGAGATTCGATTAGTGAATTCAAATCGCTTGGACGGCGTCGTGTTTTTTCCATCAAACTCTCGGGATTCTACGTAAAAATTATCGTCTCATTTTTCTCTATTGTGGTGTATTTTTTGCATCAACAGTGGTGCCCTCACGCAGAATCGATACCTCACTACGTGAGATCCCTTCTCTAAAATCCCTTCTCGAAGTCGTGGCTCATGGTCAAGACAGCTCAGCGACGACAGTCAAGGGCAATCCCCTTCTCAAAGTCCCAGCTTACTACCATAGCAGCTCGACGACTGAGAGTTAAGGGTGGACTTTTTCCTAAAACCCATTCTCAAAGTCCCAGCTTATGGTCAAGACAGCTCGGCGACGGGCAGTTAAGGGCAATCCCCTTCTCAAAGTCCCAGCTTACGACCATAGCAGCTCGGCGACTGAGAGTTAAGGGTGGCCTCTTCCCTAAAACCTCTTCTCGAACAGCAGCTTCCACGAAGCAGCTCAACCATGACGAGCTAACGATTCTGCAGGGAGTAATCTCTTCTCTAAAATCCCTCGTCGAACAGCTCTTCTCAGCAGCTTCCACGAAGCAGCTCAACCATGACGAGCTAACGACTTTGCAGGGAGTAATCTATTCTCTAAAATCCCTCATCGAACAGCTCTCCTCTAACAACTCTTCTCAGCAGCTTCTATGAAGCAGCTCAACCATGACGAGCTAACGACTCTGCAGGGAGTAATCTCTTCTCTAAAACTCCTCATCGAACAGCTCTCCTCTAATAGCCCTTCTCAGTAGTTTCCACGAAGCAGCTCAACCATGACGAGCTAACGACTCTGCAGGGAGTAATCTCTTCTCTAAAACCTCTTATCGAACAGCTCTCCTTTAACAGCTCTTCTGTGCAGCTTCCACGAAGCAGCTCAACCATGACGAGCTAACGACTCTATAGGGAGTAATCTCTTTTCTAAAACCCCTCGTAGAACAGCTCTTCTCTACATCGTCTACGAAGCAGCTCAACCATGACGAGCTAACGACTCTGCAGGGAGTAATCTCTTCTCTAAAACTCCTCGTCGAACAGCTTTCCTCTAATAACTCTTCTCTACAGCTTCCACAGCAGCCCAACCATGTCAAAACTGATGACTCTGCAGGAAGGATTTCCATTGAGGTCCATCGAATCAGCATGATGAAAATTAGCACATACATCAATGCATGTTATGCTCTAGAGGGGGGCATGTTAGATCCTTCTCTAACACCCCTTGCCGAACAGCTGCTCAATAGCAGCCCCTTGTCGAACACTCAACAGCAGCCCCTTGTCGAACAGTAGCTCAACAGCAGCCCCTTGCCGAACAGCAGCTCAAAGAGATATCACAAGATCGTACCCTCCGTACTACTGTGTCAACTCAGCATTTAAGACAGCATGGGAGCTCACTCCCTAATCATCCTTTGCAGGAGTAGGTGTCAGATGTGGCAGACTAAACTTACTATGTCCCCTCCTCTCCAAGCTATAAATAAGGGGAAAATTACTTTCTCTAAGCACCCTTCCTTCCTCCCCCTCTCTCTATCCCTCTTGTACTCATTCGGTCTCCATTTAGAGATCAAGTTTTGTAAGAGGAGATTCGATTAGTGGATTCAAATCGCCTGGACGGCGTCGTGGTTTTTCCGTCGGACACTCGGATTTTCACGTAAAAATTGTCGTCTCATTTCTCTTTATTGTGGTGCATTTTTTGCATCAACAAATAGAATATTAATGTCATATTATTTAAATATAATATCATCTTTGATAATTTTATAGTTTTAAAATAATTATTTAAATATATTATTAAATCAACTAATTAACTCCCCCCCCCCCTTCCTAATTAAATTTGAGGATTTAAATTTTCGTTAATAGTAATAGAAAATATACTTAACAAGTTATTAATTGTAACCTCATAATAGAATAAAACCAAACTCAAATTTTTTGAACTGGCAAAATATAAACAAATTATGAAAGATAAAACGGTGATTTTAAATCAGGCAAAGGGATAGGGTACGGATAATAAAAAAATTATATTATTATAAAATTTAATTAAAAAATATAATATTATTTAAAAAAATTAGGTTAAATTTTATTAGATTCAGTTAATGCTGAAATAAATCCGACACAATAAAAATTATAATCGGGCGTGTTAGACTCCAAGTTAAAAAAATTTGTTTCATTCTGTCACGTAATTGGAGCGGAACTCAGATTTGATCACGTAGTAAATAAGGTTTTGAAAATTGGACCAGCTTCAGAATCGGTAGGTTGAAAGGTTCAAGGTTCAATGATCAAATCAGGGTCAATTCGAGATCGAACCGGGATGATGTAAACATTAAAAAAATTTATAAAATATGATGTAAATATAGTTGAGATATATATTATTCACACATCAACACAATAATTAAACCTAAAATAAATATTAAACAATTAAATTTAACAAATAATATCCTGTGTCAATAACCCAAAAAGTAATTCCAAGCAAATCGAAGTAACAATAATCAAATAAAAAATTCGCAAATCATAAATTGAGTATAATATTTAGTATATCATTAAAAGATCTGAATAAATAGTATGCTTTGTTAATACTAAAATACTAAATCATTTTATCATTATATATCACTAAAATACTAAAATACTAAATCATTCCGAGAGGATGGGGCCTGGAGAGGAGAGTGCGAGGCAAGGGGAATCGCGAGTTCGCGACTCTCGCGCTAGTAGAGGCTGCAGAATGGAGGCTGAGTTAGGGACCTAGGGTTTGGAAAGTTTTTTTTTTAATTTCAAATTCAATCGGTCCAACCGTATCGATTCACCGGTTGACCGGTTGAATCGCGGTTTAAACTGATTCTAGCCTGTTTTAAGCGAATCCGATTATAAAATTAAATCGGACCGATTGGCTGACTGGTTCATGATTCAATCAGTTGAACCTGCCGGTCCAGTCCGATTTTTAAAATCTTGGTAGTAACCAGACCTATTCACAGGATTACTAATTTATCTACAAATTTGGATAAATTACAACCGGATGCCTCAGGTTCTTATCTTCATCTTTTTATTTATATTCCCAATTTTGCAGAAGTTTTCCACAGCACTAGAACTTTACCTTTCTTAACAAACTTAATTTTAATTAAATTCCTTTATATCAAAAAAATGTCAATTAAGATCCTCATTATACCCTGTTTGGTGCGAAGACCAAAACAATAATAATTTTAAAAATAATAATAATAATAATAATAAATAAATTTTTTTAATCATTTTACATTATTGTAATATAAAAAAATATTATTTTACTTCACATACTCAATAATTTTCAATAAAAATATCAACTTTATTTCACATCCTTGATCAAAATACTCGATTCAAGTATTTTGATTTAAAATATGAAATAAAATTGATATTTTTATTGAAAACTAATAAATATATAAAGTAAAATAATATTTTTTTAAATTAGAATGTGCGTAGAATGATTAAAAAATTTTATTTATCATTATTATTATTATTTTTTAAACTAGAACTATCTTGATCCTGATTTTGGTCCTCGCGCTAAACAAGACCTAAATCTAACTCAATGTTCCCTCTTCGCCCCCTAGCTCATCTTTTCCTCTCACAGCCTTTGAGTTTGATCAATCGAATAATCAACTGATCAAAAAATGGGACCACCATGTCATTACAAGATGGAGCCCACTACTAACGTAGTGGCCCACCTTGGCTGGCCTACTCATTCGATCAGCTAAACTCAATAAATTTTTAGGAGGTCGCACTTCTATCTGATTCTCTCTCTTTTCTCTTCATTGTGTATTAAAACAACAAAGTCGACTTTAAACTCAACTGATTATGTAGCAACATTAGCAAACAAAAATCCACTTATAATTAGAGTTCTCTGTTGAAAAATTTTCGACAAATTTTTTTCGAAATCCCTTTTTTTGATAAGATCTTCAACAATCAATCTTAGATAACTCAATTTAACAAACAAGATTAACGAGAAAAATAACCAACAACAATCAAACAACTACTGGCTACATCCTCATCAAAAAAAAAGAAAAATAACAAGAAGCAGCTGAGAGCAAACAGGAAGGAGGAGAACACAAAACCGTCTCCTCCCTCATCCTCAAAAGGGCTTTCCGCCATGACCGGCAAGCTCACTTTCTCCATTAAACTGATGAAGATATTCAGCCAATTCGCCTTCCCATTATAGTCTCCCTCCTTCATCCACCAAACCTCTCCATGGGTTTCTTCCGAGCCATCACCTAAAGAGAATATTTTCAAAGGAAGCTTAAGAATTAACGTGAATTCAAGACAGACAAGAAATGGGACGAAGGATCGGGCATGACGGGCTGCAATCAAAAAACTAT
The DNA here is from genome assembly GCA_019297695.1 of Apostasia ramifera. NCBI lineage: Eukaryota > Viridiplantae > Streptophyta > Magnoliopsida > Asparagales > Orchidaceae > Apostasia > Apostasia ramifera. Next base: position 102,011 of record JAEMOT010000132.1, on the reverse strand, counting down.
GCAGCCATGGCTGATCTTCTAAGAAATATCAAGAAGAGCTCAGCCAGATTCATGGAGGGAAACCTATAATCTGTCACCAGCTGTCATGTAAAATTCTGAAGCAGGTGACTTAAAACTATGGAGGAAGAGGGTGAGGGAGGAAGACCGGGAAAGAAGTAGAGAGAGGGAAATGCAATCATGGATCCTTCCACATGAATATGGAAGAAGGGTAAGACAGGGAAGAAGGAGAAGAAGAAGAAGAAGCAGCAGCAGCATCTGTGCCCTGGGCCGGGGCAGTCGCCGGCTCTCCGGCGGCGTTAGCGATCTCCTGCTGGATCTCCGGGACGGAGGCAAGCCGAGACTGGAAGAGAAGGCTGCCGGCGCCGTCGATGTCATCCCACAATGAGCTCCCGGGTCCCCACGCACTGAACCACGCCTCCTCGGCCTCGCTCCACACCAACTCAGTGCCCGCAGCGCAATGCCCTGCCATCACTGTCCCCGTCGCCGTCGCCGGCTCCACCGGCGACTCTCGCAGCGGAGACCCCTCGTGCTTGCTGGAAGGAGCATCGTCCGTTTTAGTTTCTTTTTCCAATAGAGTTTGTCCGGGACGATCACCGTCAACGGAGTCTGGAGGGCGCCGGCGGCGCTGGCCTCGGGGCTCCGGCAGTGGATCGTCCGGCGTGGGAGGTGCAGATATGGAAGACGATGAGGAAGAAGCCCCTTCCCTGCTTCCTCCAACGCCGCTGCTGTCGCCGGCGGCGCTCTTGCCGAGGAAGAGATTGGGGAAGTTCAGCCGAGCGTTCTCACCGCGAAGCTTGAAGGCTTCGCGATCGTAGGCGAGTGCGGCGTCCTCAGCGGTGTCGAAGGTTCCTAGCCATAGCCGGGTTCGATTCCTCGGCAGGCGAATCTCCGCCACCCATTTCCCCCAGTGCCGCTGCCGGACCCCTCTGTAGAGCTTCGCCGGCGCAGGAACTCCGGGGAACGGATGCCGGAACAGAGAGGAATAGAGCGAAGACGGAGACCGGCCTCTTCCTTCTTGCCCGGCCAAACGACTCATCATCATCATATGTCCCCTTGGGCTGAGATTCAGCACCTCGCTCCAGTACCGGAGCAGCTGCTCTGAATACAACTGCTGCTGCGTCGTCGCTATGGCCGATGAGGCTTCTCTCAGAAACAAAGGAGAGGAAGAAGAAGAAGTGGGGAAAGAACCCATTGGGTATGACTGGTTTTGAGAGAAGGAGATCATCTGCTGCTGGTGGTAATGCTGATTCGATGGGAACAGAGGGAGGACTGGCGACTCAGCCGGAGACGGGGAAGCTTCGCAGGCAAAGGGGAATATCGGAGGAGACGTCCAAGAAGATGAAGCCGAAGCTGGAACGGGTAAGCTAGAGCTGGAGGACGGAGAGACGAGATTAGAAGAGTATCGATCAGGGCTCCTGATCTTCTTCAACGGCCGGAACGCCGCCGGCGCCTCTGAAAAAACCGGCGCCGGAGCCTGGGCCTGCCTCTCCGCCACCATTCTCCCCGTCACCGTCTCAAGCTGCAGTACTCCCTTCCCTTTCAGCCTCCTACCGTCCTCGCCACTTCCTCCTCTCTGCATCCCCCCACCGACCTTTCTCGCCCCTTCCATGAATCCCCTGCTACCGACCGCCGCTCTGCTTCCAGACCAACCCAAATCAAGTTCAAACAAACGCAATCAAGATCAAATTCTGAACTTTGGGTATCCAATCAACAAGCCAACAAAATCTTCTCAGAGAGGTTTCTAAGACGAAAATAAGAAGAACGAGAAGAAGAAGAAGAAGGCAGGAGAAGCCACGAAAGTTCAACAACAGGGGAAGAAAGCAGAGCAGGCGGCCGGAGGACGAGAGATGGATCGTCGCCGGAGCCGTGGAAGAAGGCGGCAGTGAACGTGGTGGAGGGCCTTTCGAGGGGGGTCGGACGCCGAGCAGTTCGACCCTTTCAGCTTATAAAGCTCTCACAAAAGATTGCGGAAGGGACGCGGGGATCGTTCGGAGAGCAGGAAAAGATTTGGGCTCCCCCCTCTCACCCATCGACGACCACCGAGAACCATCGGTGCGGTGGGACCGGCGGGTTACACGCGCGCACACTCACCAAAATATCTCGCTCCAGAAATCCACCTATGCCACCTGTACCTTCAGATTCGTGCAATCTGGATTCACGAATCTAAATAGCTACGTGTCGGCTAATGAAAATATACTATAAAATAGTCAATGATATACCTTGACTTGTACTCCAATACAGCACCGGTCGGACCGGACCCACGAGAGCCGCCTGCAATTATAACGCCTCCCTTAACCTGGATAATTAAGTTAATTAAGCTAAATTATCAAATAAAATTTATAATGAAGTCCCCCAAGCTAGTTGAAAAATATAGCCTATATTTACCATAAAGTAACAAGATATTTCAAGATCTACAACACTTTATTTTCATCGTATCAATACTTAAATAAAGTAAATATTGCAGAAATGAGAATGTTAAGGTGAATGTGTGGATATACACGAAAAGATAGAATGAGAAATGAGTATATCCGAAAGAAAGTTGGTGTTGCACCAATTGAGGATAAACTTAGAGAAAGTCGGCTTAGATGGTTTGGACATCTAAATCGTAGGCCGATTGAAGCTCCAGTTAGAAAAATTGAGTTATTAGATTTTGCCCATGTACAAAGAGAAAGAGGAAGACCAAAGAAGACATGACAAGAAACTATAAAGAGTGATCTTAGTTACTTAAATTTAGATAAGAATTTGGTAACTAATAGAGCGCAATGGAAACAAATGATTCATATAGCCGACCTCACCTAGTGGGATTAAGACTTGGTTGTTGTTGTTGTTGTAACACTTGATCTTGTGATACTGTTGATGAAAATATTATCCTGATCTTCTATTTTTTTTATTGTTTCAAATTTTAGGAGCTAAATAAAATTTAATATTACACGAACTACCTGTGCAAAATTAATCAATTAAAAAAAATTCAAATTTGAAATGGCCCAATGCATGAGGGGAGTGAATAGTGAGCCATTGATTGGATTAAAGAAAATAATAATAATTAAAAAAAAAAGTAGTAGGTGGAGATGATTAATTAGTCTATGTCAGAATTGAGATTAAGATGTGATTAAGGGAGAAATAATATTTTAATTAATATTTGTTAATTGTCCCTATCCGTATGCGGTAACGCACCCACGGAGTATGGTGTTTTGTCAAAGCCCTGCGCCGGCCTTGGAGGTCGTTCGCTTTCGGCAGGACCCAGGGGGCGTGGCCGGTGGCCGGTCGCCAACGGCCACGTGCCGGTGAGTCGCTTCCCCACCCTATCATTGTTCGGCTATTTATGTTCTCTTTCTGCTCAAAATAAATCAATAAGTTTCATTTTATTTGATAAAAAAAAGTTTTTCCTTTCAGTAAATTACACTCAGGATTAATCACAACATTAATTTAATATCAAAAAAAAAATTCAATTTAAATTTTTTAGGTTGCAAAAATACTATATTTTTTTATCTCAATTATTATAAAAATATAAATTTTTTTACTAATAAAATGTATGATTATTCTCAGTTAATATCATGAATTTTTAGAATGTAGTTTTGAAATATTAATATTTAGATTTTTTAATTTTTAGATTTTTAATGTAAAAAAAATAAAAAATGAGAAAAATTAAATTTTAAATTTTTATTAAAATTTTAAAAATGATAAAAATATGAGAGTGTAATAGTTTTTTAAAATAAATAAATTTTTTATATTTATTTAAAAATAATAAATTTTATATTTTCTATTAAAAATTCATGAAAATTATGAGATTTTGAAAATAAAGAATAAAATTGTAACGCTATTATAATCTCAGACACTCAAATCAATATTTTTAAAAGATTGAGATTAATTTATAATATTTTTTAAATCGTAAAATCCTGATGCAATTTACCTTTTGTTTTATCATAGTAGATCGACAATAGTTATAGAAATTATAAACTAGACTTTACATGAAATGCTCGAGATTAAGGAGGGCAGAAAATGGCCTATAAGATAAGTAGCAGAGATTTTTAATAGGCTTTTAAAATGATAAAATAGCGAAATTTCTAACGAATTTTAATGTAGGAGCTTTTGAACTATATAAATAATAATATACTCTTCAATTGGTGAGTTATTTTGGGGGGTCTATCTTAGTTAATAGTGCTTGAGTAAAAAAAAAATACCCAGATCAAAATTTAAAAATATTTTTATACTACTTTTAAGAATATTTAATAACTGTTTAATAAAATAATAATAATTTATGACTGTTCAAGGGCACGTATAAAATAAATAATTATGTGAAAATAATTTATGTTTTTTTTAATTTATAGGTAAAATAAAAATAATTTATTACGTAGAAAAATATTCCATCCATATTTATCATAAGTGAAGCCGATGTGCCCAAATATCTGTACACAATTCAACTCTAAGGCCCTGTTTGGCGCGAGGATCAAATCAGAACCAAAATAATATTAATTTTAAAAAAATAATAATAATAATAAATAAAATTTTTTAATTATTCTACACAAATTTTAATATAAAAAAATATTATTTTACTTCACATACTCAATAATTTTTAATAAAAATATATATTTTATTTCACATCCTATGTCAAAATATTTGAATCGAATATTTTGATTTAGGATGTAAAACGAAGTTGATTTTTTATTAAAAATTATTAAGTATGTGAAGTAAAATAATATTTTTTTATATTAAAATTTGTGTAGAATGATTAACAAATTTATTTATTATTATTATTATTTTTTAAATTAGTATTATTTTGATCCTCATTTAATTATCGCGTCAAAAATCTGTTTTGACAATAAATAACAGAACCCGATAATTTTTTCAATAAAGCACTTTAAAATAATTTATACCAATTCATTTTTTGATAAAAAAAATCTAGCAGTTTTCAATTGGAAAACAATAAGCACACGTTTATTTGTAAAATTTAAATTTAATTAAATTAACTTTAAACTTAAATAAATTTTTTTGAATAATTACACTCAAGTTTCTGAATTTAATGCTTAATAACATACAAATTCATATTTTTAAAATTATAATATCAGTATCTCTGAGTTTTAATAAATTATTAAATTTATTTTTTAAAATTTTTTATTATTAAATTTTTTTAAAATTTACCATTACACCCCCTCTCTCTCCGCTCCTCGCCTCTCTCTCCTCCTAATCACCATGCACGGGAGACGCCTATCTGCGACTAAGCGTGGTATGCGACCCACCGGCGGCCGCACGCGGGGATCAGGAGGAGAGAGAGAGGTTGAGGGTATAATGATAATTTTAAAAATGTTAATAATAAAAAATTAAAAGAAGGACTTATTTGATATTTATTAAAATTCAGGAATTCCGATGTTATAATTTTAAAAATATGAACCTGTGCGTCATTAAGTATTAAACTCAAAGACTTGAGTGTAATTATCTCAAATTTTTTATTAAAAATTATGAATGATGTAAAATAAAGTTAGTTATTATTTTGAGATATGTGAGGGATGTGATATAAAGTCAGTTATTATTTTGAGATATGTGAGGAATGTGATATAAATTAGTTATTATTTTGATAATGTGTGCAGTATTTGAAATGAACTTAATTTTTAATATTAAATTTTATATGTGATGTGATATATTTATTTAAAATTAAATCTGTTTAATTTTGAGCTGTCAAACACACTGAGGCTTTTAAGTTTGAAATTTAACTTCAGATTTTATCAATTTGAATAAAATTAAATTCTAACCGTTAGTAAATGTAAAATGATGATTAAGATAGGGTTTGGTACAAATTTAAGGATGTAATTGTGTTGTAATTATTGGATGATTAACAATTTTTTTAAATTAAAAATTAAATGTAATAAATAGATTAATATAATATGTAATTAATTGAAATTTCAATTTAATTAGCTAATATTTTTAGTTTTTAACGCCTATCGAACTTTTTAAAAAAATAAAATTATAATTATAATATAGTAAAGTGTTTAATGTTAAATACTAAAATAAATTGCATAAAAAATAAAAATTTAAATAACAATTAAAATAATTTAGTTTAATTAAATTTTAAATATTCATAAAAATACATAAATAAAATTGAACTCATAATTCTAATTTACAAAAAGAGACATTTAAAAATGTTTTTCAACAGCGCCCTTCTGAAGACATTCGCCATTTTCACCGGCACGTGCCCGTCGTGATTACTTAATTTATTCAATTGAGGGACACGTGTCATAGACTGATTCCTTCATTTGCTTCCATTTTTATTCCCATTTTCCTTAAAATCTAGTAGGATGGTTTGACCGGCGCCGCTCCGAATAAATATCAGACATTTTTGGGCCTAAAAATTGCATTTAATTATTTACAATATAAATATATATATGAAAATATTTTTATTAATATATGTATGAGAGTTATTTGTGTATATTTAGGTCATATTCGCTGAAGATCAAAACCAAAATTAAAATAATACTAATTTAAAAAAAATAATTTTTATTATATTTATATAAATTTTAATATATAAAAATATTATTTTATTTTAATAAAATTAATTTTATTTCACATTCTAAATTAAAATACTCGATTTCAAGTATTTTGACGTAGAATGCAAAATAAATTTGATATTTTTATTGAAAATAATGAAGTACATGAAATAAAATTATATTTTTTATATTTAAATTTATATAGAAAATAATAAAAATTTATTTATTATTATTTAAACTAATATTATTTTAGTGATTTTATCTTCAGACTGAACATTAGAATTTAAAGTATTTCATATTTTACACATTTTTTAATATTAAAATAAAATTTTTCATTTAACTTAAAAAATAAAAAAATCTTGTCAGAAAAAAAAATCGAACTAAACCAGATCTAACGTGCTGAATGTACTAAGCTAAAATAAATGCATCGTTTAATATTTTAGAAAAATATTAAATTAAATATATTTTTATTGAACAAATTTAAGCTCAATTCTATAATTAATTTTCCTGAAAGAGTTAAAAATAATAGAAATCAATTGATATTTGGAGCTAAAAGGCTCTGATCAAAGAAGTCTGGACTGAGGAAAAATAAAATGCAAGAATGAAATTGAGAAAAAAAAATATTTCATGTTTTTTCTATCAGGGATTTTGCCTTCCATTTCTTCCAATATTTATGACTATTAGATTGCATGACTTAAAGCTAAATATATTATCGAGTAATATCACGAGTAATTTGGAAGATTCGAGCTGCTTCTGCAAAACTTTCAATGAAAAGTATTTGATTCTAAGTGGATGCACAACTATGATGTCGATCTGATGATGAAATTTTCGTGTGAGTTTGAGTTAAATTGCAATCTCTTGTTTCAACACGATCTTTTGGCAATAACTGTCTGAAATACTCGATTTGTCAATTCTATGACATCCTTCAACCGCAGCTCCAATTTTCCGCAAGTTGACTTTTGATCAGTGTTGGAGCCACATGGTAATCAAGGAGTGCACTTTTCTAAGTTTTATGAATTAAATGTAAGATAAATAAAAAATTAATAATTAGATGAAAAATATATTTAGATAACTTATAATTTTAATTTTTCATAAATTATTCAATATATAAATCATATAAATGAGTTTCATGTTGATGATAAATTATTCAACTTAAAGAATTTGTTTATCCATAAAATGTAATGCTGCGCTAATAAAAAATCAATTGACTGATCATAATTTAGAATTTTAATTCACTAATTTTTTAGTGAATTAATGCTTAATTCATTGAATAACTTAGTATGTTAAAATTTTAATTCATGATTGACTAATTTATTGATTAGTTATTTGAAATATGTTAAATGACTCTTAAATTAAAATTGTTTATTTTGAATGAAATATAATACAAAATTTAATATTAATTTCTTAAAAAAATACTTTAAAAAATGAGATTAAAAAAGTACTGCAAAAAAATTATTATTGAGGAAAATTCTTACTATCATAAACATTCATTCAATTATATGTGAATTATGATAATCAATTTTTATAATTTAAATTTATATAATATTGTTATAAATAATTTATTAATTTGACCCCATAATTTTAGGTATTAGCTCCGCTACTGTTTTTGATCAATTACAAATTATACGTGCAATTAAGATTCATGCTTAAATTTCAATGCAACACGCTCGTACTTTGCCTCTATCCCTAATCAATTTCGCCGCAATCATGATATAATTGAATCGAGTTATGATCATTAAACTCAACCCATAATAAATCCTTCGATACACAAGAATCGATTGAAATCATAAGACCAACCAATCTGAAACCTTAGTTATCGAAGCCGAAAAAATCTAACACGCGAAAAATTTGATTCGATTTCAAAGTGAAGCTGTAAAATTCAGTTCAGTGTGCAGTTTGAATTTTTTGATTTGTGAATTTAAGTAAAACCAAATCATTTTTCTTCTACGGATTTAAAGTTTGTTTATTTTATATTTTAATAATGAAAATTCTATACTTTTTATAATGAAATTCAACATTTAATGCAAACTTTACATATAATTTTAGTTCTACACATTCTTTTGGAAGGACAAAGAGTATAATATTATAGGTTTTATATTTAATATTTTAGAATTTTATTTATATGATATTATAAGTGTAATATCATTATATTGAAAAAATGAGTTTAAGTAGTGTTTAAAATAAACTATGCAATTTAAATTGCAGTTTAAAAAACCAATAGAAGTGTTTGATTTGTTTTGATTTACATATAATCTCAATTTAATTTCAATTTTAACATGTTAAAAGCGAAACCAAATGCTAACTAAACTTATCGTCGAAATTAAATAGATGTACGACTCTAATGAACACAATATTTCTACCTATTTTAATTTAATTTTAGACATGTTAAATTAAAAAGTGATAAAATATATATATATATATATTTGTAAATAATATTTTTTTTAGAAGTATTAATATTTTTTATAATAAAAATAATTTACATAAATAAATAATATTGTTTAAATAGATTAGTTGATTGGACGAAAACAAAAGGAAAAATTATTAGTCTTTTTACAAGCTAATTTTCATATTAAAAACATGTGAGGAATGAATTTTTTTTTTGAAGTAATATTTCATTAAGCATCAACAATCACAAAAGAGGCAGTCATTATAAATTAAAGGGCCAAGTAACATTAGCATGACCTCCTTTCAAATAAAATTTTCTTTACTATCAATAGCAAATTGGGCTAGAGAATGAGCAACCTTATTTGCACTTCGAGAGCAATGGTTGACAGAGCTACAAAAAGTCATGAGCATCCCTTCTTTGATGTCTTCTATGATATGGGCCTCAGGAGCAAGTGGTGCGAGATTAGTAATAGTATTGATAGCATTTATCGCATCTAATTCAATGCTCTAATTCTTTAAGTTGCACTCTTTAACTAGTTCAGTCCCAACTTTGATTGTCATACACTCTGCCAAATGAGGAGCAAAATGATCAGGAAGTCTCTTTGAGGCTGCTGCAATAGCAACCCTATAGTGATCTCGAATAATAACGCCCAACCCAAAAAAATCAAGAGATATATGAACCGAAGCATCTACATTGACCTTAATGGACCTCTCCATTGGGGGCAACTCTTTAACTAGTTCAGTCCCAACTTTGATTGCCATACACTCTGTCAAATGGAGAGCAAAATGATCAGAAAGTCTCTTTGAGGCTGCTGCAATAGCAACCCCATAGTAATCCCGAATAATAACACCCACCCAAAAAAATCCAGAGATATATAAATCGAAGCATCTACATTAACCTTAATGGACCCCTCCATTGGGGGACGCCAGATAGGTTCAAAAGAGGGTTGAGAAGCAGAAAAGTAAGACTCTGACTCCACAAGACTGCAGCATAGATAATTACTTAAAATACGATCTGCACTTTCTAATATTTTGCGAGGTAACCGAAAATTACCCTCAAAAATATATTGAGGAATGAATTTATGTTGGCCGTAAAGTAATTAAAAATATTAAATCCAAATGACTAAAAATTAATAATTTAAAATCAATTAAAAAATTAAATTTAAATGCTACAGCCTCCGTACGAGAAAAACCGCCCCCTAATAAATTATATAATCACAATCTTATCAGCCAAAATTATTTAATCAATTAATAAAGTGAGATTAATATTATATTCAAAGGATAAGGTTGATTCCTATATGCATATTATTATCGTATTAGGATCACAGCACGCATGGCTCAAGGCAAAGAGGCTGACACATTTTTTTAATTTTAATTTATTTTATTTTAAGTAGACTAAAATCTATTTAATTATGGAGTTGAACTGGATTTAATTTTAAATTTTACATATACAAATTTAACTGTATTTATATATTTATATATAAATTTTTTCAATATATATTATATGTTATTAATTTTGAATTATAAAAAATTATTTCAGTTGAAATCATGTAAAATATAAAAGGGTAAATTACACTCAGGTAATTGTGTTTAAGGTTTAATAATGTACAGGTCCACGTTATAATATCGGGATTCCTGAATTTTCATAAATTATCAAATGATTTTTTTATATTTTTTTATTTTTTATTTTTTAAATTACCATTATACCCCTCCCCTTTCTCTCTCCTCCCGTTCGCCGCTCGCCGGCGGCGGCGGTGCGGCGTGTGCGGCCCACCGGTGGCCTCGCGACCGTTGACCCGTTGGCGGCCGCGCGAGGATCTGGTGGAGAGAGAGAGGCGACCTCTCTCTCTACTCCCTATTCCCAAGCAAGCGCGATGCTGCGAGGCTGCCAGTGGGTCGCACACGCTGCGCGGCCGCTGGCTGAGTTCGGCAACCTCGCGGCCTCGCGCGTGCGCGAGGATCCGGAGGAGAGAAAGAGAGGAGAGGTATAATGATAATTTAAAAAAAAATTAATAAAAAAAATAAAAAAAGACTTATTTGATAATTTATTAAAACTCAAAGACCCCGATATTATAACATGGATCTTTACGTTATTAAGCCTTAAACTCAAAGACCTGAATGTAATATACCCAATGTAAAAATTTTTCCAATGAATTCCTAGTTTAGCCCTAGATGGAATATGACTCCGCTACTAACGTGGGTTAGCTTGGGTTAGCCCAGTTGGTCATCGCCTGAGCCAATCGAGTTGCGAGAGGTCAGCGGATCAATTGAGCTTATTTTGAGAAATTACAATTAGGTACAGAAGTTTGGCTCGCGTTTATATGGTCAGGTATATGGAACATTTCACCTGGGTCAGGTCCAGTAGAACATTCAGTCATTTTACATTTTTTTTTGTTATTATTTTTTTTATCACAATTGCTGTAAATTAAAACTTAAACACTCGTTACTGTTGAGCTTTCTCTTTTATCATTTTCCCTGCTCTCTCCCGCTTGGTCCCTTCCTCTTCTAATCTCATCTGAAATTTTCGTGTTGGGGTTCTAAAAGTCGACCATTTGGTAAATGGCTAAGATTCAAGTAATGTATAATCCGGTCAAGTCGAGTTCGATGAATCCATATATAATTTATTGTTCCGGAAAATTCCGTCTGTTTTGTTTTAACTGAAAAAGTGATCATTTGCACATAAACACAAAGGGTTGACAAGATTCATTAGCTAATTGGGTTGGGTTCAAGTTGTTACTTTTTACTTACATTATATTTATTAACTGAGTCATATTCTTTGAGCTCAAATTGCAGTCGTTGTTTGCGTGAAGACAAAAAAGCGGAGAGAATGAGAAAAGTAATATAAGAAAAGTGAAAACAGTTTTTCTTTTGACACCAAAAAAAGTATTTTAGAATATTAACAAAAACTATTGTTAACTAAAAAAATAGTATCATTTCATTATTTCAATTCATGAAAATGATCTAGAAATTTATTACCTAAAGACTTAGAAAAAAAGGATGCTTATACTCCAGGTTTTGTAAATGCAAACCACTCGATGATAGTTATGTCTCAATCCTGAATCACATACAAGAATTAATTGCGAAGCCTGCATAAAGATAGTTTCTTTCATTGTCTCGGTATGACCAAACCAAACTTTGTTAGTTAGAGCATGTCAACAAACTTAAATTATATATGAATCCCACTCGACAAGAGCGCAAGGCTAGAAAAAGCAATCCAAAAGAACCCAAAGGTAAAAAAACACCCACCTTTGTGGCTAAGAACCACAATCTCTCTCAACATAAGCTATAAATATCGTATCTTTTCCACTAATTAGGGAAAAAGGGCAAAGGTTTGTTCAAAGGTAGCGAAACAGCCACCTCACAGGAATCTCATACTCTTTCCTAAAATACATGTCTGTCATTTTCTATAATCTGTCTCAGCATTTATAATACTATAAATATACAGTAAAATTCTGTAATTATCTCAAAAGTGTTATCTATTCCACATCAATTTCTAGTCAACAAACCACATATCTACTCTTGCAATCATGAATCTCTAGCGACAGATTTTGAAATTACGAGAGTATACACTAAATTACACTTGACAGTAAAAGATCTTATTTCGCATCACCCAATATGAAAGGAAGGCTAAACCCGACAGACCAATATCTAAGATTTAGCTATAATTAATCCGCAACTTAATTAATCTTTTCAGCTGGTCAACCAGGGTGGTGGAGTAAGATAGAGGAAGTGATCATCTTCAAGTTACACAAAGGTCAAACATAGTGCTATAGATGTCCTAATGGGATGAGTCAAATGCTTAAAAAATTGAGACTAGTGCTGCCAAATTGACCTCTTTGGTATGCACTAATTGAGATAAGAGATAATAGATAGTGGAATTTGATGATCATGATTGCAATTGGAGTTTGCATCATAGTTTTATTTATAATTAGCTCATCGCCAATCTAAGTTGAAGCTGGTGCTATTAACTTTCAATCGTTTATGATAGATATTTTTATTATTTCGCCTTCGGTATAGTTTCGTTTTTGAAGAATATTTCAAGTGTTCGAATTAAAAGTCAATTTGCGAGATCTAATAGTATCTGATATTGTTTTTTGTTGTATCAGCTTAGCTATTTAAAAGGACATTATACCTTAGTTGTGCAATTGTATGCAAGATTATATTATTTTTAACTTTATTCACTAATTTGATTAAGTTCAATAAAAAATTACATTTTTTTAAATTAAATATACGTATATATATGTTCAAAAATAACAACTCGAACTTAATTGTTTACGAACTTAATTAAGAGGAAAGATGACAAAAGCTTGAAATCCGGTTGAAGATAACCAAATTTATATTAAGAGAAATTAAAAATAAAATTAGTGTAAATTACATGAAGATCTTGAAGGTCAAAGCATAATAATAATATTATATAGGCTAATAATTTAAAAAGTTTTTCTTTGAATTCTTATTGTTTTCTGATGATGATGATGATGATGATGATTTTCTCTTCGATGACCACTGCTTCACCCTATCACCTTCCTCTCGCTTCTCCGAACATCGCCTTGTTGCCGCCTCGATCACGTCTTAGCCCTCCCCTACACGTCTTATCTACCTTACACTGCTCACACTTCTATAATTGACTATCTCGCTGGTAGAAAAGGGAACAAAGGAGCAAATAAAACAAAGGGGAAATAGAAACCCTATTAATTACCCTGTTTGTTAACTGGATCAAATCAGGTAACTAATCTAGTCTGGAACTGGTTGGCCTAACTTGGAGCAAGTTCAGATCTATGTATTTAGATTTAGTATAGGTTAAAAGGTTTAAAATAATCTTAAAATAGTCATTTGATGTTGCTGGCTACCAGCAACGGTCAAATGACCCTTTTATTTATATAAAAAAAAAAAATTAAAATCAAAGCAGGCTGGCAGCATCTTGTATTTCATGCGGAAGTGCCCACATGCGCGTCGCTCGTGTGGGCGTTGCCTCCCATTAATTTTTTTTTTAAACGAACCGGACCGGTTCTGAACCGATTAACCAGTTATGGGGAGGCAGAATCAGTTCAGTCCAGTTCTTCACCCTAGAATCTGTTAGAACCGATTCTTACTGGACCAATTTCGGATTTATTCCGGGTAGAACCGATCCAATAAGCATGTCTACCTATTAAGTTTCATGAAAGAAAGGTAGGAAAGAAAAGCTTTATTAATGGAAGCAAACCTAACAACTCCAAATCTGCCTCAAGGCTCTCTTTGCTCAGGTTTTCAATTTAGGACTTCATAAGGATACCCTTCTTTACTTCAAGCCATAGTAAAGAGGGGGAGAGGTTAGTAGAAGAATGTCAAATTTCATATCTTTTCACGAAAAGTTGAGGTGAATTGTTTAAATGGACCTACATGAAACATTAAAGTCAATCTCGCAGACAAATTGAAAACCTAACGTGTTCATGCACCCAAAATAGACGTTTTAAAATTATTAATCAGTTTGATATTTATGCCCAAACCTCATAAAACTACAAGGGTGTAATTTTATGGGATCCCAACTCATCAGAATTAGAAGAAAGTCAAAAGGATTGTTGAAAAAAGCTCCTCAAAGAAGCTCACCTCCATTGGAAGCCTCTTTGGAGCTTTGATAAGCGATGAAACCGCATCAATAAGGTTCGATATGAAGTCATCTTTCAAAGTTTCTAGTTCAAAGATCAAGTCAAGGTTTACATAACTCAAACAAAAGGCCACAAGTGAAGTTTTAGAGAGATCTAGTGAGGAGTTACTCTTAACTTTATGAACGTGCCTTTGCTTTCAAAAGAGTTCTTTATTCATCTATTCACTTAGAAGAACTTTATTAGTTGATTTGAATATGTACTTCTAAAATATTAAGTAATATCAGATGGTTATCGACAAAAGGGTGATAATGTGAAGTTTTCATATGCAGTTGATGCTGCTCGTTGCCGAGGTAAAGTCAGAGATTCACAATGAGAGCCTCGAGAGATCTTTCGTTTAGCGATCAAGTCTAGCAATGTCGATTTAAACAGCGATGATCAAGTCTTTAAAATTCTATTATCATTGTCATCAAGTAATAAGAAAATAGAACATGGAGAGGAGTCGGTTTTCGTCTAGATAGTATGACTTAGAGAAAAACTCGCATAATTCTTCGATGAGTCACTGAAAAGAACCATCTAAACTAAATCCTTCTAGCAAGCCATCGAGCATATGGAAATTATGCATAATTCAATATCCTATGTAAAAATTTATAAATGTCTATTTGGGGTTAGTGTAAAATCCCAGAAGAGGTTTTCACTATTGCACTTCTTAGTCTATAGGCAAAGATTTTTTTTAGTTAAAAGTTCTAAAGTTTTTCAATAACTGTGTTTGGTCTACTTATTGATCAAGATCTTTTTTACGAGATTTTTTATTTTCTTTTAACTGCAGCAAAATTTACCCAAATAATTAATAGCTCTTATTGCAAAATATTTCTTCCTCCCTCCCCCTCGACACACACACAAAAATTTTATTGCAAGTCTTTATGTGCATGATGCAAATGTGATAGATGCGAAATAGAGCTAGAAAAAGGAAGATTATATGGATGATAATTAGAGAGGAAATATATAATTAAAGAGTAATTTGAGTATCTAATTCAATTTGATGAAAAGCTAATTGGACCTATATGAAATATTGAATACAATTAGGAGTTGTGTGAAAGAAATAAAAAAAAATATGAATCTGAGTGAAAGGCACTAAACCAGTAAACCTTAGAGACAGGATATGATTTACCCTGAGCTGTGGGCTTTTAATATTTACAATGGAAATGATGGGCCTTAGCCCACTTAACTATTCTATTGATTGTTGGAAACACTTAGCTAGGCTAGATGGGCCTTTTCTTCTTTCAATATAGATAATGGGCCGAAGCCCACTTTTCTATGCTATAGAGTTCTCTTTCATTTTCAAAATAAAATTTATATTTAAATTAAATATTTAAATATAAAACGATAAACATCCCCTCTTCTCCCGTCCCAAATCAGTGTTGCGATGGGACACACGGCGATGCTCCGCTGTTGTATGTGCACGACAATGTTGCCAGTTTTGCGTATGTACACATGCCATTGGGTAGGCTGGCTGCTCAAGCATGCAATCCCTTTGCGGATAGGCTGGCCGCACTTGCGGCCCTATGCAGACTCTATGCACAAGCTGCTGGAGCACTGTTGCGACCTAATGTGAGGTTGATCTAGGATGAAAGGTGAGAGGAGAGGGCATTTTACTATTTTATATTTAAATATTTAATTTGAATATAAATTTTATTTAAAATAAAAAATATCGAATTAAGCAAAAGGATTTGATTGAAATATTAAAGTCATCTCCTTGAACCTCATTAAAAAAATTTTAAAATCATAAATCTGCTTAATATTATATGCAAATTTCGAGGACCTGAAAAATATTTATCGTGTTTATATATAGTACAAATGAACATCTAACTTACAAGATAGTTACTCAGTGAGCTTTTAGATCAATAAATCATCAATCTTATATACTTAAATATTACGATTCAAAATCTGCATGCTGGTTATTATAAAAGAAAATCAGTAAGCTGGTACATAAAATCTTCGATCAGCAAGGACCCCATATGCAATTTATCCTAAAAGTATAGAGATAATTACCTATATGCCACACCATTTCGCTTTATTTATGCGTTATCCATCTATTCTTAGTTAGTTATGCTATGCACACTCAAAATATTATAAAATCTTACATACATACACTTTCACTTATTTTCATTATAATGAGTAATTATAATTTTTCAATAACCTAATTACAGTTAGGTTACAAAAAATCTGAACCGTTCATCATATTATTTTAAGGATATTTAAATATATTTTGATTGAAAATCTTAAAACTTTGATGTTTAGGTTGTGGTAAGGGAATGAAACATTCGCGACGTGAATTGATTTTAGGACAGATCAGCGCTTTAGTGTGACATCGAGGAAGAAAAAAATATGTACTATTAAGAGTAAAAATATAATTTTAATGATTTACTAACGATTTTTTTTTTTTCAAATAGATTTTGACTAAATTTTAACTTAAGTGTGTGTATGTAAGATTTTATAATGTTTTGAATGTGCATAGCGTAATTAGCTATAAATGGATGGGTAACGTATAAATAAAGTGAAATGGGGTGCCATGCAGGTAATTATTCCAACAATATAATGTAATTAACTATCTTCTTAATCAGTCCATCAACCCCAGTACGTGCCACGTGGAGGCATCTCATACATCCAAAAGCTCACCGCGTCAAATCCGCAACTACCTGCCGAATTAGACGTTGCGCAGTCCGCATACTCCAAACTCCCAGTTGTTAGCCGGTCACCGGTCAACATCCAAAAGCCAACTTGGGTGAATGCATCAAATAAATCTCAGTTCACGCCAACTCTTTAAAACTCGATTTTAATTTCAGTTTTTCTCTTAAATTTAAAATATCAATTTCATTAATTTTAATAATTTTAATAATCTCAACGTAATATATGTCTTGATTTTTTATTTTTTAAGTAGATATTCATTAATGAACGAGAGTCATCACTCGTATATATGCATCACAGTTATTGTTGAACTACCATTGCATCGATGCACAAAATTTCGAATTTATTGTATTTGAACAATCAGTTTGAAATTCAAAAATAATAAAAACAAAATTTTGAATTAAACTCACGCACGCACACTACATAGGCTAAGTATAACACGGCGCTGACACTCACATTTAGATTGATTCGTACTCCAAATTTAAGTCACATAAATTTGGATCGGATCAAAAACTAAATCAGATCTTTGATTCATGACTCGTAATAGATCGAATTTTTTAATAAAATTTTGAGTTGGTTAATTAGCTTTCTATTTTTTTTTTTAAAGTGCAAGAATTATTGATTAAATTTTAATTTATATAGAATTTAATTTAAATAAATTTATATAAATATTAAAAAATTACTTTGTAAGATAAGGATGATTTTAACAATCTTATAATAAATATTAAATTATTAGAAAAAAGTTATATATAAGCAAGTAAAACTCCTTAAATTAATATAGGGATTAATAAAAAATATTTAAACTCTGACTTCTAAAATGACGCATTATTAAATTTTATATTTTATTATATAAATTTAATAATTTAAACAATTAGATTAATATTAGATTGGATTAGGGCAAATTCAAAATTTAATCCAGCAAATAAATTGAGTTGAATCGTTCGATCTGAAAATGATTTATTTATTTATTAAATTTGAATTAAATATTAGATCCTATCTGATCTAATATTATTTATTGGTTAAATTCCTCCCAAGTCTCCAACCACAAGCATAATTATGCATAGATCTCAAAATTTTAAATGAGTCCTACTACACTCCCCCCAATCAAAAAAAAAAAAAAAAAACTGTAACATATAAACAGTTAAAGGAGAAACGATAATTTATCATACGTTAATTATAAAGAAAAAATCATGCATTTAATATATAAATAAATTAAAATATTTATGAATATAATTATCCCAAAAACTGTTTAATAGAAGTAAATAAATATCAGCAGCAGAACCGCCATTCATAAAATAAATAAATCCTTTCACCTGTCGCTTCTGCCAGTCAGTTTGTAGGCTTTGTAGCTCTCTGTGTTTCTCCTTGCGACGCGCGAGCGCGAAACCAGTAGATCTTCGCGGAATCCATGGCGTCTAAGCTCGTGATCGCAGTAGTCTTCATCTTCGATGTCATCGCCTTCGGCCTCGCAGTCGCTGCTGAGCAGCGGCGGAGCAAGGTACTCGGCTTGCTCTCCCATCTTCCTGTCGCCAGATCTGAGTTTTCCTTTTTGTTCTTATGGATTCTGTGGCTCCGATCTCAACTCCGATTTATCCTTCGCAGGCAACTGTGGTTTCGGATCCGCAGAAGCAGTACACCTACTGCGTCTACGACTCCGACATTGCCACCGGATTTGGCGTCGGCGCCCTGTTCTTCCTCCTGGCTAGCCAGATCATCGTGATGGCAGCCAGCAGGTGCTTCTGTTGCGGTCCGGCTCTCCGGCCCAGCGGATCTCGCTCCTGCGCTCTGATCCTATTCCTCTTCTCCTGGTTCCGACCCCTTTCCCTTCTCTGCTTCCTGGTAATCTCAATTTTCAAGGGCGGATCGACATCTGATGCGTTGGTGGTTGCAGGGTGACATTTCTGATAGCGGAGTCTTGTCTTCTTGCGGGATCGGTGCAGAACGCATACCACACGAGGTACAGGACAATCTTCGGGACAGACCCGCCATCGTGCCAGACTCTGAGAAAGGGGGTTTTCGGCGCCGGTGCTGCTTTCGCCTTCTTCACCGCCATCCTTACGGAGTTCTACTACGTCTCCTACGCCAAGTCCAAGGACGCCGGCCTCCCGCCCTACTGAAGTTCGCCCCGGAGACCAGATCTGGGGTCCAGCCGTTTGATTGCTGTAAGTTTGGGTCCGTCTTTTCGATTGGTTAAATAGCTTGAATTTTACGGATTAAGCGTCGGTGTAGCACTTGATTTTCGACTCTTGACAGTTCTTTGACATGATGTGAATGTGGGTTTCGTTGCTTTCTACTGTTGGATTGTGTTTCGACGCCATAATGAATCTCATTAATTTACCAAATCTGCTGCATATACAGTTTTGGTTTATAGTAAAATGCTGTTTTTTGGGCTGGAAATTCCATCTATAGCAAAGAAAATAAATGCTGCGTGGCTGCGTCGTCATGGTTTTGCTTTATATTAGCTTGAACTTGAGAGCTTTTTTTTATCTATAATTCTGATTTCTGGTTGCAGATTATATCGTTTTCTGTGCTTGCAGTGTTATCTCTAATGTTAACAATTGACAAGTTAGCTTCTTGAGGAAGAACATTAGTTATATTTAGGATAATTACCTAAATGCCAATTCTATTTATATATTAAGTTATATGTGCCACTTTGTACTCTTCAACATTCTTGAAATTTTTGGGATTCTATTAATTACTTTTTTGGGGGATTTACATTCGTCAAGTCTAAAGATTCATTATTTTCAAGCGGTACCTCAAAGTCCATTATTTTCATGCAGCACTCCTGTCTAACTTCAAAAGC
The DNA here is from genome assembly GCA_019297695.1 of Apostasia ramifera. Lineage (NCBI taxonomy): Eukaryota > Viridiplantae > Streptophyta > Magnoliopsida > Asparagales > Orchidaceae > Apostasia > Apostasia ramifera. Next base: position 82,077 of record JAEMOT010000132.1, on the reverse strand, counting down.
GGAGTGTTGTCTGTAAATTTATCCTAAAATAAGGAGTACTGCTTGAAAATAATGAACTTTGGAGGTACCTCTTGAAAATAATGAATTTTTGGGGGACAACAGATGTAAATTTTTCTTATTTGATTATTTTGAGTTGATGAATCTAAGGTCAATTTAGGCAACTGCCCGTTGATCCCTACTTTGGTGTGATCAGATCTATTTTGAACTGTGTGTATCTATTTGGTTTAATAATGTGAGGTGGTAGTCAGTGTAAGCCTAATTCGAGTTGCGACCTCATGATGCTAGAGAAACTATATATATGTGGGGCATTTCGTCAAACATATAGCATGCAACCGTCTTTGGGAGAGCTTCGTATAGAGATTAAAGTAGAAACGAAGTTCCTAAATATGTAAGTTCTCACGTTTATGAACAAAATATAGAACTTACACAATTTTTATCATTGATTTAGTAATGATTAAAATTTCCATTCACAAGAAGGGATGCTAGAACATAAAACTTTAGAAAATTAGATTAATTGAGCTCAAAATTGTACAAAATAAAATCTACAATTAGCCAGCTATTTCATTCATAATTTAAATTCACTAGCACCACATAAACTTAATAAATAAAAAGAACATTAAGACAAATATAAGGTCAAAAGAGGTTGACATTGCATCAATCAAGGCTTGATGTTAACAATAGTAGAGTTGATGAACTAGCTTGTTCTTTATTGTTTTTAGAACTCATTTAACTCGGATTTTTTTTTTCAGCCTAACACAAATTTTAACTATAAAAATTTAATTTATTTCACTTGCAACACAAATATGAATATTAAAATTAATTTTATTGTATATTTTACATATTTTTTAGTATTAAATTAAATTTTTTTTATTAAATTTATAAGATAAAATATTATTTTTTTTATTCAAAATTTAATTCTCGAACTAAATGAGATCTAAGATTAATAGCAATTAAATCACTTTATTTTAAACTTATATTAAATTAAATTCATATAATTTAAAAATTAATTTGTTCTGTCCTTGAATATTAATAAAATCATCTAATGGGAGGATGTTCTCACTAATTGGTTGACCCATTTAATTAATTTGAAAATATGTTGAAATTTTAATTATAGATAATTTTTAAATCGGTTTATTAACTAGTGATAATGTTCATCTTTAAATGTCTTTATTAATATTAAAAAATTTATTTGCATGTTATCTCAAATTATGAATTTGAATCTGACTAATTTAAAAATAAATAAACTCAGTTGCATTTATCAAATTGTTATTAAATACTTAGGGGTAATTTCACTTACGCCTCTGAGGTTTACTCGATTTGACGCTTAGGTTCATAATTTTAAAAATATATCAGATAGGTTTTCAAAATTTAAATTTCAATAAAATTTAATTAAATATTTTCTGTTAAATTAAAATTTTAATTAAAAAATCATAATTTTTTTTAATGACGTATACAGTAAGTTTTGGGGATCTGTCTGACATATTTTCAAATATGTGGACCTGCGTGATAAGTCGAGTAAATCTCAGTGGTCTGAGTGGAATTACCGCAATACTTAAATTGAGGATACAATATAATATATGCTTCTCAAATAGCTGTGATACAATCTATGTAACTATTTATTCTATGTCAAAGCCTAACCACGCAGATAGATTTGGACCTAAAAACCAAATTAGCACTTGTCATATAATTTTGATGCTACGCGTTAGCAATCATTTATAATTTTATTTTAAAAAAATTGTATTATTAAAATATCATTTTGATATTTGAGCATTGACCACCATGGTATATATGTATGAATGGCTGAATAATTTAAAAATTTTATGCTTAATTGCAAATAAATATTTATCAATTTGAAAAAACAAAAGATAATCACAAATTAGTAAAACCAAGCATTATATCTTGTAGAAAGCTTCATATCTATAGCTGATACAACGAAGACTTGATTCGAAAAGGCCGATAAAGAAGCTAAATTATAGAATGTTTTTATCAAAAAAAAAAAAAAATCAAGATGAGAAATTTAGAAGTTGATTTATGATATTGAATCAATTATGTTATTTTATATAGAATTTGACGAAAAAATAAAATTTATATTATGACAATTCAATCGAAAAGAGCGAGGAGTGATCTTTAAATGATGTTCTAAAAGAAGAGAATGATTAGTGTAAAAAGTAATTTCAGATAGACTTTTAGCCTAAATTAAGTGGTATGAGGGGAACAACAGTGAATTATTCCACATTAGACATGAAGGGGAGTTTCTGAATTATCTAATTAAATAATATAATTATAATATATAAAGATATTTTTTGGGAAAAAATTGTAAAGTTAATGATGAGAAATTCTATATTTAATAAGTGTGCTTGAGTTAAAATTTCAAAAATTAGATATTTAAATGTTAAAATTTTGAAAATATGAATTTGGAGTGTTATTATAATTAAAATCAAAAAATTGGGTGTATAATTACCTACATGCTACACAATTTAGTTTTATTTATGCTTTACCCATTTATTCTTAGCTAATTACGCTATGCACATTCAAAATATTACAAAATTTTATATACACACATTTGAGTTAAAACTTAATCAAAATCTATTTGAAAAAAATTATTCTGTTAGTAAATTATTAAAATTTTATTTTTACTCTTAATGGTATATATTTTTATCTTCCTCAATACTACACTAAAGCGTTGATTTGTCCTAAAATTAATTCACGTCGCGGATGTCTCCTTCTTTTGCCGTCACCTAAACATTAAGGTTTTAGGATTTTCACTCAAAATATTTTAAATATCCTTAAAATAATATGATGAACGACTCAGATTTTTTGTAATCTAACTATAGTTAAGTTATTGAAAAATTATGATTACTCATTATAATAAAAATAAATTAAAATATGTGTATATAAAATTTTATAATATTTTGAATATGCATAGCGTAATTAACTAAGAATGGATGATAAGGCATAAATAAACTAAATTGTGTGACATGTAGGTAATTATCCCTTCATTAAATGGTAAATTTGCATCGCATGCTTTGATTCTCACACGCTACGATTCTTATCAAAAAATTATTTTTATTATGAAAAAATATCGATCGTTTATTATTTAAACAATATTTTATGGCTTATTCTGCTAGGCCGCAAACACGTAGCGCGATTCATTGCTCGCAATTTAAATAAAATTTGTTATTAGAAGAAGAACAATTTGTTGTTGAGAGTGGGATTTGAACCCACGCCCTTTCGGACCAGAACCTGAATCTGGCGCCTTGGACCAACTCGGCCATCTCAACTATTCTTAATTTTCGACAAACAATTTTTAAAAAGAATAACTTTGCTGAAAGAAATATCTTATTTCAATCATACAACTACTTAAATCGTTTCAATACAAATTTCAACTATAAAAATTAATTTTATTTCACATTCAGTATAAATATAAATATTAGAATTGAAAGTATTTCATATTTTATACACTTTTTAATAGTAAAATAAATTTTTCTTTCATTAAACTTAAAAAGTAAAATAGTTTTTTTTCATGTAAAAAAAAAAAAACTCGAACCAAACGAGGCTAAAGTGATTTATTTTACAAAAGTTCAAATTATTAAGAGCTTATTAGACCGTGTTAAAAAAATAGTGAATAAATGCCTAGAATGGCACTATCATTAGCTTAATACTATCATCATGCTTAATATAAGCTTAAGTGGGTATACCACTGTTAAAATTAAAGTTAAGTTTGATCTATTGGTACTTGGTGTAAAGTATAAAAAATGAATTAGCTGTATTCTTTCTATTAATTTAAGGTTTTAGAAAAATTGATAGCGTCAATAATTCTAAAAAGTAGTAGTAGTGCTGATATTGAATTCGAATTTTGGTAGTGCGTTGAAGGAGATTGCTAGGAAAAGTAATGACCGTATGACTTGATATAATCCTAAGTAAGTTTGCCATTGTTGAAAAAAAAATGCTACGTTGGGTTCGAACCTTTCGTGTTGAATGTACAGTATAATTAGTGAATTAGTCGCACTTTTTCTATTTACTTAAGCATTTAGAAAAGCTTGTAGTTTTGTAGTGTAAAGGATACAACTAGGCCTGTCAACGGATCAGATCCGTTCCATGACTCGCCACAGTTCGGATATTCGGATCAGATTTCGGGTCTACCCGGAACTTCTTTTAAATAATTTAACACTATTTTTTCAATAACTACAACTATTAGTTGTATATATATTCTTATATTTTTAAATAAAATTTTAATCACTAAAATTTACAATATAAATTCATTATAGTAGAAATTATTGAAATAATATATAAACATCTAAAGATCATATCACTGACATCAGCATTATATTACAATATTACAAAACATAAAACCAATAATATGAATAAAAATATTACACAAAAAATAAAATGCAATTCTGTTAAAGCTATCACTAAATATTTTATCTCAACGGTAAAAAATATTTGTAGCTATTAATCTCACTCCACAATGCAAGTACTTTCTGATTATTGTACTTAAAATAACTTGCAATAGCCTCTTTAATAATTATAGGTCTCAATCATATTTCAAAAACTTCATAAAATAAAACAATAATTAACATATATAATTAAATAATAAATATATAAATACGTAAAATAATTTCATACTTATAAATTTCAGGTCGGATTTTTTTGAGTCGGATCAGCATCGACTCGGATCCGACCCGGCAATACTTAAACGGAGCGGATCGGTTTTTCGGAATTTATTATATTTTATAAGATAATCGGTTCGAATTACGGATCGGATCGGATCAAGATCCGACCTATTTACAGGCCTAGATACAACGAGATAGGACCATTAAGGTTGAGTTCTAGCTATGACTCAATTTTGAGCTTTAATCAAGACTTATGTTAAATATTATTTATTAATTTTTTTAAAATTAATTTTAACATCAAAACTCAGCAAATCCACTGCTGATGCTACTATTACAGTTAAAAGGAGACCTCTTCAACCAAAATGGAAGAATTTCAAAACTTTTGGACCTACAACAAACATTCCACTAGCCCTATAAAATGGCAACGGGACCCACCGGGGGTCCGCCGCCGTCCATTTCAGCGGCCCAAACGAGGCCAAGCACAGACTTATTGACGAGCGTCCTCCAACTTCTAAGGCTATTAATGATTCAATATCGAGTATATTTGACATTAACTCAAAATTTTTAACAAATTTAAAATACGAATAAAAAGAATTTAATATGATTCGAGCTAAATTTAGTTCATTTATTATTAATTTAAATTTAATTCGAACTAAAATTAATTCGATTTTTGATTAATTTTTAATATTTTAGTTAAAATCTTCGCTATAAATATTTTTTTTTTTTTATCAACTTAAATCATACTATCAATCTTGATCAAATTATTAGAAATAAAAATAAAAAAAAAATTATAATTAATGGAGTATCAGAGGTCATGAAAAAAATTCTAATCATTTATTCAACTATTATAATAAAATAATATAGCGAAGCAAATTAAATATATAAATATTTATAAATAATTTTTTTATTTTTAATCGATCTAATTTCGTGTTAGCTTAATTAGATGCTATGCCGACTAAAGGTTAAATTGATAAAATTCTTAAACCATAAACATGACTGATTAATCGATATCCAGTAGATCTCACTTATATGAGCAATCTTCAATGTTTGAACCATGTCAACAGTCGTACCAACTTCAACTACAATTTCTCTCCCCCTTTTTCTGTGCCTAGCCATCTGATCGCGCCAGTGCTGTGACTGGATTGAGCCGAATCGTCCAATGACATTAGACGGACGGTTTAGTTAGGCCATCGATGCAACTTGGCCGAACGGTCTAGTTAAGCCAACACTGTGGCTTGACTGGACCGTCTGATATGGTCGGATGGACAATCCGATCAGGTCGAGCTATCCAGTCCTTGCACGGCACTGGCGCGACCAGACAGTCTGGTGCGAATGCACCATTTTTTTAAATGTCAGGCGTCCGAACTTAATAATTTTTTTTAATATACGTGTGTTTCCTTGTTCCTAATAAGAATAAGATAAAAAAAAATCAGAACACTGCTCAAAAATTACTGTTGAGTTTAATCGATTGGATTATCTACTGAATTAAAGATTTGATGCATTAAATAAAATTATAAACTAAAGATTTTTTTTACTGTCATTATGCATAATATTTTTTAAAGATAAATTCATTCAAATTTATGAGATAAATTTGTAATTTTGTACAAATTCACAAAATTAAAATATATCTTCTAAATTTCTCCTATCTTAAAGTTTTTTTTTTCACGTGGAGTCTTTTTAATAGATTCTTTTAAGTTTAATCATTAAATTAAAATTTTAAAAAAATTGAATTAATTGTAATGCATTTTTTTTCCTAATTCATTATATAAATATTAATTTACAAGTAATGTTATATATTTTTTATAAATTGATTTAAAAATTTAAAGTTAACTATAATTTTTTATGTAACATTATTATTATCAAAAAATTTTAATTGAATTTAAAATTTGATGTAATTTATGGAGCTAAAATTTATTTCTCAAGTAGAAATGTGCATTAATTGTCTCTCACTTTCTTGTGATTTAGCTGACAAAAAGTAGCTCATAAATGAGCCTTTTAAAGCAAATATGACAAGGTCTGAAAATTATTAATTTAAAGGATTTTTTCATAACTATTTAATCAAATGAATTAAATTTTATGTCTATGAGAACAAAATTGAGTTAAATTTTAAAAAGATTTAAGAAATTGTTACAATGAGATAGGGTAAAGTTGATTGATTCATACTCTACTCGAGACAATAGAGAATGAATGTAGAAAGAATCGATGATGATTAGGTAAAGATACGATTTCAAGTTAAAAACTGTCACCGATGATTTTTGTTTAAAAAGCCGATGATAATGATTGTTAGCATAGCAGTAGATACTAAAAGACAGATGATAATCACAAGCTAGATAAGGAGGAAAGCTGCCAGACTTTAGTAGAAGAAACATTAGACGTGCAGGCAGAGAATGCTCAGTAGGTGATGGGAGCAATGTTAACCTCAGTTGAACTAAACAATGAGGCATCGTGAGACATTAGAGGACCTGATATTAAGGATTCAAAACTTCTGATTTAAGATATAGTATAGATCTAAGAACATAATCAATATTGGCTAACAGGCTAACATAGATAATGTTGTCATTATCAGCCAAAGAGCAAATAAAATAATATTGTCAGCATTAGCTTACTAGTCGATGAAAATATTATGATGTTTAAGTTATCAGCATCGGCTGTAAAGCTGACACAAATAAAACTTGATCTTAAGGAATCAGAATTTCTCATTTAAAATATAGTATGGATTTGATTACAAAACATGTGCCTAACTTTTGATTAGGTTATCAACAACAACAACAATAATAACAATAAATTAAATTTTTATCTCATTAGATGAGATCGACTACATCAATCTTTTGTTTCTATTACACTCTTTCAAATGACAAATTCCTTTTTAATTTTAAATATGTAAGAACATTCTTTATAGGGGTAATTTTACCCAGGCCCCTGAGTTTAAGGGTTATTATCATACAGGTCCATGATTTTAAATTTATAATATCGGGGTCCCTGGGTTTTCAAAAATTATCATCTGGGTCCTTTTTTCATTTTTTTATTATTGAAAAATATTACAATTACCATTATACCCTTATTCACTCTCTCTCCACTAGATCCGGCAGCCGCGCGATCACCGCGCCGCCCTAAACCGTCGCCGGCGGCCTCGCGCGGCAGCATGACCTAGTCGGCGGCTGCGTCGC